>CAUYPK010069452.1:0-12866 GCA_963574355.1 Loris lydekkerianus | reverse complement strand
ATTTTTTTGATGTGTTGTTGGATTCTGTTTGTTAGGATCTTATTGAGTATTTTAGCATCTATATTCATTAGTGATATTGGTCTATAATTTTCTTTTCTTGTAGGGTCTTTCCCTGGTTTGGGGATTAAGGTGATGTTTGCTTCATAGAATGTGTTTTTTTTAAGATGCAAGTAAACTTTGCAGGCTTTTACTTCAGTAACATATTTCTTTTCATGGGTAATGCCATAATATGTCACAGCTTCGGGTATGTGTGGATCAATTGAGGAAGTTGTCTCTCCAAAAGAAATGTAATGCTATCTCAGGAAGCTAAATCACATCTTATCTACACATGTAAGTGAAGGTCCAACGAGCAACTTCCCTTTCAGAGGAAAATGAAATCTTGGGGGATAATGCACTTACACAGGCAAACCTTATGAAGTGGTTTAAATCATACCACATGTGGATTACATGGTAAAGAAAGATTGCTGATGGGATTCAAGATCTCATAACTTCAGGCCAACTGTGTTCAATTAAACTGGCTTCTTAGGAAGCAAAAGGGATTATCAGTAAGAAGTCCATGAGGAGGTTTAGTGGACATAGTGCCCCAGGAATTCACTGACAAATAGGGAATGGGGTTAATAAATAGATAAGGATTAAGAATAGGCCTGAAAACCAAGTTGTATATTTGTAGGCTGTGTATTGCAAAGTTCAACTGTACAGAGCAATGTGTGGGGGAACAGGGCAAATCATAAGACTAGAACTCAGGGTTTTAGGAGTGAACTTACTACCAGAAGAAAGAAAGAAACTACTCATGTCTAAGGTACATTATTTCTGCCTACTGAGGAAATTCAGAATGTAGGTAAATCAATGTGTTGGCATGTTCCAATCACCTAAAAACAGTTCTTTATATACTTACCCAACTCTAAACTTGCAAAATGTCACTTTCTTGACACCAAAATATTCTAGGACTTTGGGTTTACAATAAAATTTAATTCCCACTTGACTGATTACATTATTTAATTTAAATCACTATTTAAGAAATTAAGTTTAAAAACCAGTTTTGGAATATTAATATTTTCCTTTAAATTCAAACCATGGAAACTTACAGACTAAAATATGCTATGCATACCCATAATGATTTGTCAAAAATAAAATATATGTAAAGGTTTCCCTCAAACCTGGAGAAAAAACAAAGTAACTTTAATTCAGATTATTTGCATTTTATAATGACTTTAGTAGAAAGTCTGAAGTGGGAAAACTTTTTTCTCCCCACTAAGTGAACTTTTTTTTTCTCAAGACATTCTTACTATACTATTTAAGGAAAACACCTTAGAATTTTAGCTGTGCCTACCACAAATAATAGTACTAGCTGAATTCAGTACCATCTCTGCCTCAGGCACACTGTGAATTTGAAGTCCTTGCAATTTTTCATTCTCTTTAAGTTAAAAATGGACTTGAAATGTCATAAGAATTTCAAACCTAGATAGAAATTGTCTAGCCCAGCAGCTACACTGCTACCATGTTCACGCAAAATCATTCAGGAGAAATCTCACAAATGATTTTTATAAATTCATAATTTAAAATGGAACACTTTAAAACAATAAAAAGTATAAAATAAGTTAAGCATAATTACAGCAAATTATTGGCACCTATTTCAAGTTTCGTTTTGGGGAGATAAGAGTAATAGAAGAGAATTGAAAATGTCCAAAAATCTATTATAAGTATTTTATAAAACTATTATTCTTGAAATATCAACAAAAAAAATTAACTATGGAGTAAATATTTATAAGGTTATCAATAGGCTAATAATTTGTGCTTTAAAATATGCACAAAAACCAATAAGAAATATCTAAACTCTCCATATGTAAGTGGGTAATAACATTAATACAAAGTAAGACATATATATCAAAACAAACTTTTGTAATACATGTATATTTAGTATCACTAAAATCATATAAATTAACACAAGAGTAAGATAACATTATACTTTGCCAATATTATTCAGAGTAGTCCAAGTTCTGGGCCTAAAAGTCAAGCCAGTGAAGATAAGATAAAACCTCTACTCTTCTGAGAAACAAATCGGCAGGTACATTTAGTTTATAGACATTGATTTGCAAAATACAGAGTGGAAAATGAAGCAAAGTATATTTTATCTACTCTATAGAAATTACCTATGGTTTTTAAAAAATGCACATGTATGTTGTACAGGATGATACTGGATTTGACCAGAAAATAAAACATCAAGTTGCTATAATTATTTTAGGACTGTGGAATCAAGAGGTTTTTTCTATTTGTTCTAGCTTCACCCCTTTAAATCTTTAAATGGTTTCAATGTTTATATAATCTGGGTTTTTTTTCTGATTTCTTCTTTTTTTTTTTTTTTTTTTATTGTTGGGGATTCATTGAGGGCACAATAAGCCAGATTACACTGATTGCATTTGTTAGGTAAAGTCCCTCTTGCAATCGTGTCTTGCCCCCAATAAACATATTGTTGAAAAATAAATATATATGTTATATAAAATTAACTAAATATATATTAGGATATAATTTGAAGTTTCAAAAAATATGGTCAAAGGAGGTAGGATGTTAGAAGAAGGGAGGTAGTGTTATTAAAATTTGGGGAATCAGATTTATTAAATTTTTTTTGTTGTTTTTTGAGACGGAGTCTCACTCTACGCCTTGGATAGAGTGCTATGATGTCATAGCTCACAGCAACCAGAACGCTTAGGTTCAAGAGATCCTCTTGCCTCAGCCACCTCAGTAGCTGGGACTACAGGCATCCATAGTGCTCATAGTGCTTTCTAGTTTTAGTAGTGGTGGAGTCTCACTTTTGCTCAGGCTGGTCTCTAACTCCTGAGCTCAAGCAATGCGCCAGCCTCAGCCTCCCAGAGTGCAGAATTATAGGCATGAGCCACCATGCTCAGCTACATTATTTTTAATTGACTTTATTTTTGTTGTAACATCTTTTGTATAATAAATTACATTGATTATATTTTTCAGATGTTGGTATTCTATATAATTGGTAGATAAATGTGTATGTTTTTTAGAAGTCATCTAAATTCTGTCATAGGTGTACCTCCTGTGTGATAGAACTATTTGATTCTGTAAAAACTGATTCATTTTTAATTTTATAGATTTGATTATGCCACATGCCTTTGACTTTAAAACATACTACCTGAAATTTTTCTTGCTATCCTCTCTCAGTTTAGATGGCATATTTTTCAGGAATTTGAAAGGTTTATGCAATTTTTCAGTAAAAGCAAAGGTTGTGATGTTTTACAGAAAGCAAAAGTTAGTACAGAAACTACAGATTAAAAATCTTTGATTCACTAATATTTAAAGCAAAATACGGCCTACACTAGATGTTTGCTGCTGTTTTGTGTAAATGTAATTACACCATAGTTTCAAACATTTAAGTTATTTAATAGCAACAGCAACAGTGACAGCACTTTTTTTGAGCCTTCTTCTGTCCCTGGAACTTTATAGCCAGTCTCAAATACAGTCCGTATCTCATTATTCCTGTCTTACATAATTTTTCCTCTTTTAAAGATGGAAGAAACTCAGCCTCCTAGAGATTTAGTAATTTGTTAAGGAATGTTCAGGAAGTAGGAGTAGAGGATCGGAGAGGGGGGTGAGGTTGGGGGTCAAATCCAAACCAGCTGGACCCTGGAGCTGAAGCCTTAACTAAAACTCTCTCTTCTTGGCACATTTTCCTTGTCATTTCCCTTTGTCTGTACAGGACGTGCTCACCAGATCTCTCATTCAATAACCAGCAAGCCTACAACGTACCCTCAGTAGAGCACCCACTCACTCCTCCATGTAATCACCATCACCAAGCATCTTAATTTAATTTGAAGGGAACCCTTCACTCTTCCTCCTGCTTGGGGTCCCTTCTGGCTTGAAAGATCCTGTTGGAGAAGAGGCAGGTGAACATCTTCTCTTTCCCTGGTTTATGTTTCTACTTCCTCCTCCATTTGCCTGCTTAGGTTCTAACCCATCCACGGCCTGGCAAAGAATTGACATGATCAAAGTAGGTTGGGTGTGATCTTAGGGAACGAAGTGCTGTGAGATATGAGAGGGTGTCTTCCATATTTGGCAGACACTTACATTGGTACCTCTTTTTTTCTGAAGTGCTGGGTGAATTTCTCAGAGAGTCTCTCTTTGGAAACCTCCAGTTGCAATTTTCAGGAGACCATGCTGCTCCCTCCACTGGCTGCTCTCTGCCTCTGTCTCAGCCCCGGAGCTCTGGCAGTTCAGTTTGTTGCCTTGTTCTCCATGCAGTCCTCTTGGAGAATCCTTCTGTGTGGGCACAGAAAAAAAAAACAGACATCTGCTTCCCTGTCTGTAGAAGTCATCTCTAGCCTGTCACTTTCTTTCCTGTCTCTGAGATCCAAACACATCTCCCATTGCAACCCTCAGGCTCCTCAGACCGGGGTGACACAAAAGAGCCAGCTATCCCGGTGATTTTCTTCTTCACTTCTCTCTGGCCCATGGAGAATATCTCTTTCTTCTCCCCCATGTTGTAGGGAGAGGAAGGAGACAACAACAGGGAGAGAGCTCACAGCATTTCAACCACTCTGCAAATAATTCTATCATTAACAACTGTTTTCAAGGCTAATGCCTGACAGCACTCCTAATGCTTACAGAAATAGATTTGCCCTCTTTATAAGTAAGTGCACAGCGCTTTGCATTGTTCTTGTCTTGTAGTTCTCTGGACACCGAGATGCCAGGAATCCCATTTTTAGTCACATATAGCACAACACATTTTTTCTAGAAACCCTCTCTGTCCATTGTCAGTTTGCTACACGTTCTTGGGTCCTGACATTTCTGTTCTTGTTCCCTTCCCCTCACTTAAAATAGAGGATACAAAGGTGAGATATTCAAATTTTCATCTATCCCCAGTGCCTAGACCAATACTTAATACACTTATAATGACTATCTGAATGAAAAAATGACTTCCTCGAAGAAAGAAGGGAGCTGAACTCCCCTAGAATCACTCTGCTGCTAGCCTCCAGCTCACATCCCCTACATCCTGAATGATGAATTTAAACATCCTCTTCAAAATTTCAGAAATGTATTAATATGTTCATTCTATGGCACGTTGGAAAATTATGAGGGAAATTATTCCCATCAACTCAGCTGTCCGGGAGTGCAAATGATGCTTTTATTACAAACAAGTTGTTAACCACATATCCTCAAGCAGACATTCATACGCATATGCTAACTATACTTTAGAATTAAATGATTCTATGATGCAATAAAAATATCAGTTACTTTCATTAACCATCAACTAGATTGGGATATGAATTAAAATATTATTTAGTCAGTGGCCTCAAAATGGCTTCCCTCATTCCATTTCTTGCTATTTATACTGGTGTAATGTGGGTGGGCCTAATGACCTTCCTTCAAAGAACAGGATATGACAAAAGTGAAGGGATGACTCTTATGATATTAGGTGAAAGTAGAATGGGGCTTCCATTAGCTCTATTTTGCACTCTCCTGCTTGCTCCCTCTGAGGGAAGCCTACTGTCATCTTGTGAACTGTCCTATGAAGAGGCCCACATGTCAAGAAACTGAGGCATGGTGCTAACTAAGAGTGGGCTGAGTCCTGAGTACCTCTATCAAACAGCCTGCAAAAAAACTAAATCCTGCCAAAAACTAAATCCCACCAAAAACCATTCAAGGCAGTTTAGAAGAAAATCCTACTGCCCCATCCCAACCCTCCACCCTGAGTATTCAGATGGGACCACAGAACCCCTTCCTCATCTTGACTGGAATGTTATGAGAAACCCTGACTGAGAGGTTCTAATTCACAGCCAGATTCCTGACCCACAGAAAATGTCAGATGGTACAAGTTATTTTAAGCTGAAACATGGAGATAATTTTGCTATGCAGCTACAAAAAGCAATACACCTTTTTACATAGATCTATAAATAATGATCCACACATTTTCCTTACATTGTAAAGCATAGACATTTCCTTCAAAATTTATTATGATTTGTATTTTTAATAAGTGTTAAAACCAAAAAGATTGGTTTTTAATTTTTAGTACACCAAAAACTTGCTGTAAACAGAATGCTCAATTAAATGAGTATTTTGAATAATAGATTGCCTAATCAGGAAAGAATTGGAAATGTTAATTTCTTAAATATATCTAGTGTTCTATAGTCTCTAAAGGCTTTTCAACTATTGTATTTCTCTAAATCTTTTCATAGCCCTGCAATGCAGATATTATATTAAGGTTATTTATAAGTGAAAACAAAACTCAAATATTATAATCTCATGCTGATATGATCCATGCATTTTAATTCTTTTCCTAGAAAGCTTTGAATCTCACCTTTCTATGTAAACTTCTCCTTCAAAACCCAACATTATCTTCCTCTTGATTCATCTCTTGATTCTCACTGTTACAGTCTGAATGTTTGTGTCACCCTAAAATTCACATACTAAAACCCTTTCCTGCAATGTGTTCATATTAGGATGTGGGGCCTTTGAGAGGTGATTAGGCTTAGATGAAGTAAAGGGGGAAGAGCCTTTGTGAATGGGATTAGTGCCCTTATGGGAATCCTGAGAGAGCTCACCTCTCTGCCTGGCTCCATGTGAGGATACATAAGTCAGCAGTCTGCAACCAGGAGGAGTCATCTGACAGACTGGGACCATGTTGACATCCTGATCTCAAACTTTCAACATCCAAAACTGGGAGAAATAAACTTCTGTTGTTATAAGCCACCCAGTCCATGGCATTTTGTTATTGCAGCCTGAACTAACAACCTCCCAGAGTTCCTTTCTTCCTTCATTTACATGCACATGTTTCTCTTAGAGTGTCACAATCTCATAATTCCTTTTGCATATTCAAATCTTCCTCACTGACTATAAACTCCTCTTATGCATATATAATATTCTTACTCATATCCTCAATACATAATACAATACCTGATACAGTGCTTAGTAAATTATTTATAAATTATTGAATAGGGCATTAAATATTTTCAATGGAAGTGATATTGCCGTCAAAGGAGGAAAAAATCAACTTTTGGGGAAAAGATTTTAAAAATCATGCAAAACACATATAATATACAGTCATGGGGTATTACAGTCTAAACACAGATATATATATAGTACATAGGTGAAATTAGAATTTCAGTGAGATTAAGGTAATTAGGAAAACATGTATAAATAGTCTCATTAGATAAAGAATAATGGAAAAAGGTAAACAAAAAAATACTGTATTTAATAAGCTGTACAAAACCACAGAAGCAGAACTTGAACACAAGTTCCTGGATTGAGTTCAATGTCATTAACTTTATGCCATAGCCTCCTCTTCAGCACTTAAAAGGAAAAAAGAGAATTCTACAAACATATATATTCTGAAAACAAAGATAACTTAGAAGTTATATGAAAGTATTTGTTAAAAAAATTAAAAAGAAAGTATTTCTTTATGTTTTATTTTGTTTTTAATCAGATTTCCCTATTTACATCACTCAAAATTTACTAATCCTTTTGTATTTTCTGAGTTCACGCACCATACATACACATTATTTATATAAACCTTAATGACATGGCTCATTCACTTTATATGATAAGCCAGCTGATACAAGGTTTATTTTGATTTTGATTTAATCTATTACAATTTTAAATACAATCATAAGGCCAGGCTTTGCAGTTACTGTTTTTATTATGTGGGGAGTCATCCATGATAATTATCTAATTTGCTCCAACAAAGTTAGCCTCTGCTAACTTTGCTGAGGATTCTCAGCCTGTTAACAATCACCTACAGTTAGCAGTGCAAAGAGATTTCCCACTGTCAAATCGGATTAGCACTTTTCCTTAGCTTTTTCGAATCATTCCATGACTAGAAATCAATTGGTAGAACTGCACTGAAGCTGTCTGTCATCCACTTAAATCAGCTTCATCATGGCCATTTGTAAAAGCTGGTGCCAAATATCTTAGCAAATTTGTCAAAATAATGGTAATAGCTATTCAAAATTCAACATACAGAAGAGTACAGTAGTCTCCATCATGAAAAATCAACACTACTGAACACCTACCATCAATTATTATTTGTAAGAAGTATTTGCTATCTGCATTCCTAAAATGTGTCTGATCTTCAACTGAACAATGCGGGAAAACACTTAGATCCAATTTATAAAAGCAGGAGGCAAAGGCACAGTGAATTCATAGGAATATGAGAATTTTCAATAAATTTCAATGTTTCCTTTTTAAGTTTATAGACAATGTTTGTAAACTAACCCTATTAAACCACTTCCTAGGCACTGTCAAACATCCCATGAAGTTTTACACTTTCAATGATTGGTAAATATCTCTGACTGAGAAAACTCATTTTCATTAAAAACATTTGTGTTAAACAGTTTAACCTTTCCTCTAAAATGGCATCTTTTGGCAGAAAGGCTTAGAAATCGTTAATTTTTCATTTGAATACTCTAAGCATTTCTTATCCACGGACTAAATAAAAGTGTAAGAACTTTTTAAAAGAAAGTGAAAATCCATGTTTTAAGTATTTTAGGACTAGAGCTTTATGCAAGAGGGAACTACTCAACTGTCCCTCTTCACAGCACGGCTCAACTTATTAATATTACTCCTTTTCCTTCCCAAGTCTCCTGGCAGAGAACAGGCAAGTTCAAGTTCATCCTCTGTGTAGTATAAAATTTCAAAATTAATAACCAATGTTATTTTATGTTGTTTTTCTTCTAAAATTCTTTTATTCCTTGTCTCCCCTCCCTGTCTTGGGTGACTTTTGTCTCCAACAGTGACATATCAAAAGGAAGGAATAAACATTGTTCTTGCTTTTAAATTTATAAAGATCACCATCTAAAAAAAAATCAAATATTCTGTGTATGTACAATACTCAGACATGGGAAAGTATGCAAAGATGTAAGAGAGACAGTCTAAACTTCATGGATGTGATAATCATTTCCTGGACTGGAGCAGAAAAAAGTTAGAGGAGAAATAAAAAGTGAGTGGATGTTGTAGGTCCTTGAGAAAAGGCACCTGCCCACCCAAGCTTCTACTCTGAATGTGAAAGGCAGCTAAGCAGAAAGGGTTTGAGGTGTCTGAAAGTAGAAAGCACCTGTCTTAGTCTGTTTGCACTGCTATTACTAAATGCCATCAATGGTAGCTTATAAACAACAGATATTTATTTCTTACAGTTCTAAAGGTTGAGAAGTTCGAGACTGAGACATTGGTAGATTAACTGTCATGTGAGGTCTATTTCCTTCACCCTCTAGTTCTGACTGTGTTCTCTACACACGGTGAAAGGGAAAAGGCAGTTCTTGGGTCCTGTTTTATAAGGACACTAATCCCATCTATGAGGACATCATCTTTCATCATCATGATTTAATCATCTCCCTAAAGGTTCCACCTTCCTATTATCATCACATTGGTGATTAGGCTTCAAAAACTGAAGTGAGGGGGGACACAAACATTCAGACCATAGCAGCATCTTTATTTTCCCTCTTTCCTGGGTAGAATCCTGGGAAGCAATAAAAACACAGAGCAGAAATTCCTTGTGTTAATTTCTTAGTTTTGATATTATTTATTTGTGATATTGATACTATGAGAAGCTGAGTAAAATGTATTTGGAAACTGTTCTGTGTCTTTCCAACATTTGTATTAAATCTAAAATTATTTTAAAGTAAAAACTTTCAAAAAATAAAGTATAATCATCTAAGGGAGCAAAAGTTTAAAATTATTTAAGAATCTTGCAAGAAGTGATCATGCAGGTGCTTATGGGGAAAAAGAGACTTTTATTCTGTGGGTTCATCAGCGTAGGGGAGGTACAATTTTTAGATTCAGATGCCTATATTATGGCTTTAAAAGAAGTAGCAGATTTAAAAACAAAAAAAGAGGAAAGACAGAGGAATATTAAATTTAGTGACATTATTTGAATCAAATACATCCTGTGGATCGATTCTTAACTTCATAGGCAAAGAGTTCACTTGTGTTTCTTTAAAAACATAAGGTTATATGAGCTCCATTTTTAGTATCCCATCTATAATGACAAAATATTTAAAACTATTTTCTCCATTTGTTAATTGGGTGCCCTCACTCAGTTATGATAAAAGATTAACTATATGAAAACAGTTATTTGAGAAAAACACAAGAACATCATGATACTAGTGGATAATTCCATTGACTAGACCAGAGTTCAATATTGTATTGAGGTTATACGAAAGAGGAAATTCATCTGTATGAACATACCTGTGGGTAAAACTGTGTGTACACCTAACATTACAACTTTGAAGATTATCTTGAATTCACTGAATTTCTATTGCTTTGCCTAGAAAATAGATATAATAATCTTCCTTTAGGAAATTACGTGAGGGTATCAAATAAAATAATACATATAAAAGCATTTGGGAAAATTTCAAATTTCAAATACTATCTAAACAGAATGGGTTGGTGTTATCAACTAGCAGACTATATATGTAAGATTATTCTTGAAGCTATTTACTTAGCCAAGTGCTAGCATTTTAAGACTTCACAATGCCCACTCATCCATCTGGAGAGACATGTATATAAATACTTTGGGAACACAGTCAGGAACCATGGACATATGAGCCATGTCTATATATACAATAGCAAATCAAGTTAGACCGATAAATTCAGTTTATCTATCACAAGTTTTATGATTTTTCAAACAGTTTTATGGAGTTGTAATTGACTATATAAACTGTAGATAGTTAAAATATAAAATTTAAGAAAATATCACATGTACATGCACCCAGAAGCTATTAGCACAATCAAGAAATGGACACATTATCTCCCCAAATGTCCTCATGCCCCTTTATAATCTTTCCTTCTTCAAATTACTTGCTCCCTACCCCTTTTCCCAAGAAAATGCTGATCTTTATATGATGTAATTGTGATCCCACATGTGGAAATAGTAGGTAAATAAGATTTTGTCCTTAAGCAAAATTTAGAGTTCTTTCATTGAATTGTTCATTCCTCTGACCTTTTAATATAAAAATGAACCCATATCTACATTATGAAGTGGTGTGTGTGTGTGTGCATGCACCAGTGCACCAAATTCCTCACATGATAACAAACTGTGTGTGGCTTCTCTTTTCTAATAGTAATGGAGGTCAGAACTACTGTGGGGTTTCTAGGGCTTGAGAAATATGTCTGTAGCCAAGTAGTGATTCAGTTTGTTAATCTGGCAATTTGAGATAATTGCATCTGCCAAGAGAACCCTAGATGTCACTCAAAAGTGTTTTCAGCTCCTGAAAAGCACAACTTTTAGTTTTTGATGCAATAATGGGAGAAAATATAATTTATACTTGTCAGATTGAAATTAGTCTTAAATTCTTATAGAAAAATTAAATGAGCCTAGTAATGATTTTAAAAATAAGGATTTAATACAAATAACAAGACATTTGCAGGATTTTCCATCTTTTTAAACAACCTCTGTGACCACAAATAATGTAACTTCATATTCTTGTAAAGAAGATTTAAATCACATTTTTACTTCTGTATTTGCAAAATATATTCAAGGATCATTTTCCCTTGGCTCTATAACATACAGCTCATCACTTCAATGTGGAAAGTCCTCAATCAGTACCTCTACAGTAAGCATTTGTTTTCATTCTCCCTATTACCAATACTTGTTTTACTCATGTACCAGAAGTCACACTCTATAGAGAAATATTCTTCCATTCTTTCCTACCTTTATCTTTCAGGCTTTTATGAATGTTATTTCATTATTTACATTCATAACTTTGATCTATTTAAGGATCTCTATTATAAAGGGAGAGGGATTTAAAAGCATTAGCTTTTACATAATAAACTTGGTAGAATTTATTCATAAATTCAAATATCTGATGAAAGGTTAAAATTCAATATATGAGAGCTGTCCCAAAAGTATCCATTCTTTGTTAATACTATTTTCAGATTACCTGGCTGGATACTTCCTGAACATGTCATAGCAAAAAAGAAAATAACCCACTCAAGAATTGGCAAAGGACCTAAATAGACACTTTTTTTTCCAAAAGAGACATACAAATCATCCATAAGTTTATAATATTACCATTATAATGGTAATCAATATCTCTAACTAGAGAAATACAATCAAAACCAAAATAAGTTATCACCAATAATAAATATTCATAAAATAATTAAAAACAGAAATATCATATGACCCAGCAGTCTCACTTCTGGGTATATGTTTTTTAAAAAAATTACCTTGAAGACATATCTGCACTTTCATACTCATTACAACATTATTCAAAATGGCTAAGATATGAACAGAACCTAATGTCCATCAATAGATGAATGAATAATGAAATGGTGGTACATATACATATATAAACATATATAAACACTCATATATATATGCACAACACACACATAAAATGGAATATTATTCAGCTTTTAAAAAGAAGGAAATCCCCATTTGCAACAACTTAGATGAGCCTTGAGGACATAATTCTAAGTGAGATAAATCAGACAAAGAAAAAACCAATAGTGCATGACCTCACTTATATGTGAAATCTAAAAATATGTCAAACTCATAGCAGTAGAGAGTAGAGTGGTAATTATGAGGCAGTGAGGAAAAAGGGGGAAGATATTGATCAAAGAGTACAAATCTTTGTGGGTGCATGTGGGAGTACTTACGGGAAGAGACATATCTTGATGTGCTTGCATTGTTAGTTATCATGATAAGCTTAAAACCAGTATTCAAGTATTAGTTGTAAGTAGGTTAAGAATAGCACCAATGACGGGTAAGATTCCCAAAGTGGGGACAACCTAAGACAAGATATGGAGAGGCTGCATGGTGGATTACATTCATAGTACCCAAAGACGGGTAAGATCACTCTGCATTCAGTCAACCTAAGACAGGGACCAAACCATTGATGTTTGTATCCCCATGA
>CAUYPK010069450.1:0-35461 GCA_963574355.1 Loris lydekkerianus | reverse complement strand
GGAAAATGCCAGGAAGGCTATGTTGAATATTGGGATGAAAATGTGTCAAATGGTTTATGAAGCTAGTATATGATGCCCCATGATCATATCAATGTACACAGCTATGATTTAATAAAAAAATAAAAATAAACAGGGAATTGGTTGTAATAAACCTGGTGTAATGTAGATGTGTAGGCACAAGATTAACTGCAAAGAGAGGAAAGGAAGAGAGAAATTTCAGTAAGAATCTTCCATGTGCCTGGCACTGTCCATTTGAACCTGGGTTTATTATAATTTTAGGTCCCTGTGTGTTTTGTATTTTGTTGGCTGTGTGCTGTCTACTCGTGACTTTTCAACCATTCAGTGGATAGAAGGTATTTAAAAAGCTGAAATTCAAACGAGTGCACTCTTGCCTGTGTTAGCTGCTTTCACTGAAGATATTGGCTAAATGAGGTTTGGGGACTAGGCATGAATTTTGATTATTCAGTCCCTTGCTGAGAACCAGCCAAATCATATTATTTCTACCAGGGAGAAATAGATAGGAAAAAAACCTAGGTTTCTGGAAATACTGCTATGGGGTATAAGGTATATTTAGATGTGAAAAGTGATAGTTGCCAAATCTGTCAAGGGCCAAGATGTTCTCTTGTGTAAAAAAAAAAAAAAATTAATAAAAATTGAGGATTTATTGTCAGAAAATTATGACTCTTACACCAGCCAAATTCACATTAGTGAGAGTTTTGTTTTTTCCTATCTTTGGCAGGTTTTGCAAGGGGCCCCTGAGAGAAGGTAACATGAGGCCCAGAGGGAGTTTTTAGTGTGACGCACACATGCCCATGTGTTACCCGCCTTTCAGGCAGTCAGCCACGTGGGCCACATGTCGTGATTAAAAGACAAGTCGGCAAAATACATGCACCAAAGGATGGGTCCCCTTCTCTGATATTTTTCCTGTGTCTTCTTTTTTTGAGGCAGTGTCTCATTTTGTCGCCCTTGGTAGAGTGCTGTGGCGTCACAGCTCACAGCAGCCTCAAACTCTTGAACTTCAGGCACCTGTCACTATTCCCGGCTAATTTTTCTCTATTTCTAAGTGGGGTTTACGTTGCCCACTTTATCTATTAGCACCCCTGTTGACTCTGACTGGTTTTGAAAGCTCAGACTGAGGTAGGTCAGAGGGTTCAAGAGGAATAATAAACAATAGAGAATTCAACCATTCCCTCTAGCCACATTTCCCAAAAGTAATTTTATCATGAATTATTGTTTAATACGTTATCAATATAAAACATTGTTAATGAGGTGTTTTGCATGTTTTTCATAGTTAGTCTTCCAAACGGTGTTAGTCTGCCCTCACACCCCAAATCAGCCCAGCCACATTTCAAGTGGTCCAGGTCCAGATGAGGAACATTCTCCCTCAGGGTGTCCATTTAATACATTCTCGTCTTCCATCATCTCATCTGATTTGTCCCTGACACCGTTTCCGAGCCCAGAAGGAAGGCATTTAGTGGAAGGGAACTGACTTTTCCGTTGTTTTTTTGTTTGTTGTTGTTTTTTTTTTTTTTTTTCCAGGAAGATTAAATTTTCATCATCTCCGCCATTTATTTAAATACCTACATACAAGGCAATAGAGACCCCCCCACACACACACACACACACACTGGGGCGTGCGCTTGTATACTTCTATGTACATGAGGAATTGGCATACATCCCGGAACCCAACACACTGAAACTTCTGATTAAAGATAACAGGCATATGAAATGAACATTTCAACAAAAACTTGTGTTTTTAAACAGAATTAAAGACTAGAATAAAGACAGAATGTGAGAAAGACTAGGAATAAAGCTTTACACGGCAATAATCAATTCAGGTACATTTTGGTACCTCCTGGCCTTCTGTAACTAAAAGAAAAAAAAAAAAAAGTACCATCCTGAGGCAAATGCCTCATTAAATAGAGCTCCCTTCTGTCCATTGTGTGACATTATTTCCATTTTAAGTTTATCACACCTTACCAGGCTAGGGGTAGTGGATTCGCCTAGGGAGAAAGAGGCAGGCCTAGGGTTTCGAGGGTCCCCGTGCAGAGAACGTAGTGACTACGCTGTTGCTCTAAATGGAGACAGAGTCTTGCCTGGAAGGAAGATTCTTTCTCAGTTATATTTTAATTTTTCATTATTATGGGCATGTAACAGTTATATATCTTTACTTGGTTTATATGATGTTTTGATACAGGCATGCAAGTGAATTAACCAAATCAGGGTAATGGGATATCTGTCACCTCAGGCTTTTACAATTTCTTTATGTTAGGAACATTTTGAAGTATGCCCTAACTTACCATTGATTATAGACACTTTGTTGTGCTACGACATACTGTTCATTCTATCGAACTGTATTTTAACACCCATTAATCATCCCCAGTTTAACCCCCTTTTCCCCGCTACCTTTCCATCCTCTGGTGACCATCATTCTACTCTCTGCCTCCATGACATCAATTATTTTTTAATATTCAGCTCCTACATATGAGTGAGAACTTGCAAGAGTTGTCTGTCTGTGATGGGCTTATTTCCCTCACCATAATGTTCTCCATTTCCACCCGTGATGTTGCAAATGGCAAGACTTCATTATTTTTGTGGCCTTACGATATTCCATTATGTATATATATCACAATTTCTTTATCCATTCATCTCTTGATGGACACTTAGATTGATTTCATATCTTGGCTATTGTGACTGCAATAAATATGGGAGTGCAGATAATCTTTTTAATATTTCAAATTCTACTCCTTTGTATATATACCCAGAAGTGTGACTGCTGGGCCTTGATTTTTTGAGGAATGTCCAGTAATGTTCTCCATCGTGGTTGCACTATTACACTCCCACCAACAGTGTAGAGGGGTCTCCTTTCTCCCACCCTCACCAGCATTCCTTACTGCCTTTTTGATAAAGCCATTTTAACTGGGGTGAGATGGTATCTTGTTTTCATTTGCGTTCCTCTGAAGACGAGTGATGTTGAGCTTTTTTTCATATACTTGCTAGAAATTTGTGTGTCTTCTTTTGAGAAATCTCTATTCAGATCCTTTGCCCATTTTTCAACCATTTTTTTTTATTTCTTCCTATTGAGTTGTTGGAACTCATTATATATTCTAGTCCCTTAACAGATGGGTAGTTTACAAATATTTTTTCTCTCATTCTGTGGGTTGTGCTTTTGCTTTGTTGGCTGTTGGCCGTGCAGAAGCCTTTTAGCTTGGGATGGTCTCATTTGTCTAATTTTTCTTGGGTTGCTTGTGCTTTGATGCTATTACTCAAGAAGTCCTTGCCCAGATCAATGTCCTGAGTATTTCCTCAATGTTTTCTGTTTGTGGTTTCATTGTTTTTGTAGTTTCGGATCTCAGATTTAAGTCTTTAATCCATTTTGGTCTGATTTTTGTATATGGTGAGAGATAAGGGTCTGATGTTATTCTTTTTCATATAGGCATCCAGTTTTTCCAGCACTGTTTACCCAAGAGACTGTCCTTCTATCCACGTATGTTCTTGGCACTATAGTTACGTGGATTTACCGTATATACTCGAGTATAAGCCGAGTTGTGCCAGAAAAACTCGGCTTATACTAGAGTATATATGGTATTTCTGGATTTTCTATACTGTTCGTTGCTGCTCAGGTCTGTTTTTATGCTAGTACCATGCTATTTTGGTTGTTACAACTCCGTGCTGTATAATTCTAAGTCAGGGAATGTGATTCCTCCAGTTTTGTTCTTCTTACTCAGGATGGCTTTGGTTATTCTGGGTCTTTGTTATCCCGTGGAATTTTAGGACTACTTTTTCTATTTGTGTGAAGAGTGTCATTGGTGTTTAATGGGGATTGCACTGAATCTGTAGATAGCTTTGAGTGGTAGGGACCTTTTAACAGTATTAATTCTTCCAGTCCATGAGCCTACAATAGCTTTCCACTTTTTTGCATTCTCTTTAATTTCTTTCATTGGTGTCTTATAGTTTTCATTACAGAGTTCATTTACTTGTTTGGTTAAGTTTATTCCTAAGTATCTTATTTGTGGCTATTATAAATGGGCTTACTTTCTTGGTTCCTTCAGACTGTTTACTGTGGGCATAGTACATATTGAAATACTACTGATTTTTGTATCCTGCAACTTTGCTAAACTTATTTATCAGTTCTAATAGTTTCTGGGCAAAGTCTTTAGGTTTCTCTAGATATAACATCATACTGTCTGCAAACAAGGATAATTTGACATCTTCCTTTCCAATTTGGATGCCCTTTATTTCTTGTTTCATTGCTCTAGCTGGAAATACCAGTACTTTTTTGGACTTGGGTAAGATAGAGGAGAATTCTTTGTATTACCAAGCAGAGTCTCATTCTCCCCCTCACCATCCGTGCTGGGGTGCAGGAATGACATGGGCACTCCCTCAAGGCCAGGAGTGCCGGATCACCCCTGAAGCCAGCCTGTCTTACCCAAAGCCTATGAGGGACTATTGTGTGCCTATCTGATGTTTATTCAAAGTCAGCAAGAGTGAGACCTCTTCTCTAAAAAACTAGCTGGGCCTTGTGGCAGGCGTTTGTAGTCCCAGCTACTAAGGAGGCTGAGGCAAGAGGATTGCTTGAACCCAAGAGTTTGAGATTGCTGTGAGCTATGATGCCATTGCACTCTACCAAGTGCAACAAAGTGAGACTCTATCTCACACACACAAAAAAATCCACAGGTGTTGAATCACCTGCCAGCCTGACTGGGCCCTCCCTTCAGGGCGGCATGCTTCCTTTGGTCTAGAGATGCCATTCAGGAGCCAAGGGCTGAACTCAGGGGCTTTGGGTGTCTGCGGGTCCTTTATTTTACCGTGGCTGAGCTGGTACCCAAGTTACAAAACCAAGTCCTCTGAACTTGTTTCCCTTTCACCAAGTGGAAGACGACTCTCCGAGGCACATTGCCTGTGGTGTGACGGTGGGGGACACAGGCACCGATTTCGCCACTGCCACTGGTGTATCACTGGTCACATGCACTCCAAGTCCACTGGCTCCCAGCCAGCACCACTGTAGGAACTGCCCAGGGACTGCAGTCTTTATGGCCTGACTGCATCACTAATTTAGTTTGGGCCCCAGGCTGCTTTTTGTCAGTCACTGCCGGGGCTGCGGGAATCAGATTTAGGGGTGGAGGACTTCCCTCTGGTCTAAATGCTCCCTCCATGGGAACCGGCGGTATTCTGCCCTGTCCTGTGTTCTCCTGTGTCAGGGTGGCGTATCTGAGTTTCAGCGCAAAGTCCCACGGTTCTACTTACCTCCCCTGACTCCCGGGGATGGAGGAGGGTGGCCTACACAATGCCTTGTTTTTCCACGCTTTGGTGCCTCTTTCCTTGACATTTTGGTTTTTTTGAAGGTAGTTGCTTGCATGGATAGCTGCTAACTCAAACCAGCGGGACCATCACTGGAAGTTTCTTTGTCTCCAAAAAAAAAAGTCTCACTGTATCACCCTCAGTTGTCACAGCTCACAGCAACCTCAGACTCTTAGGCTTAAGCAATTCCCTTGCTCTCTTGCCTCAGCCTCCCCAGTAGCTGGAACTATGGGTGCCTGCCACAATGCCTGGCTATTTTTGATTCCAATTGTTGTTGCTTAGCAGACCTGGGCTGAGCTCCAACCCGCCAGCCTTGGTGTATGTGGCTGGCGCCCTACCCACTGAGCTAGGGGTGCTGAGCCAATCACTAGAGGTTTCAATTCAGTGTCTCCACCCCCCAGAAAGCCTATTACAGTGTCCACTTGAGCCATGAGTGTGCCAAGGAGAGTCATGAGCTTTACTTTGGGAAAACATTCAGTTTCTGGAATGTTCTGATATAAAATTTATAAGAAATTAATAAAAATTAATAGTTTTTGGCCTGTGCACTGATGATCTGATCAACTTCTTTTTAATGTTTTAACCCTGTGCACTGATGATCTGATCAACTTCTTTTTAATGTTTTAACCCATGGATTCACTTACCAAGGTTTCTTTAGGAAGCTAAAGAGAACTAGCAGGGCTGGCCTTAGGATTTGCGTGATGGTCAGTGTCTCATTGTCACAATAAAAGCCACGTCTGTGGAACAGCAGACTTTTGGATCAGGAAGACATTGGAACTTTTTGCTTCTGCTACATAGCTGCTCTGTGACTCTGGATAGCACATGATGCCTTTGATTCTTCTTTTATTGACGTGTGTTAAATGTGAAGTCTCTTATAGCAGCACTGCGAGCAGGAAATGAAGACGTTTGGCTGAAGTATCTGGTTCAGGGTCAAGCTGATACCGGTTGCTCAACAAATACCAGTTATTTTCTCTTTTACTCCTCTAAAAAACTTCTATCATTTGTGTTTGCTACTCCTAACCCCCCCATGTCTTGAAGTTCTGTGAGCACAGAGGATTAAACTCGACTGTTTAAGTTGAAGTTCTCTATCCTCGTCTTTATTTTGGATTAATACAATTAATCTGATAAGAAGTACAGAACTATGGGAATAGAAAACTATTTCTTTCTCTTTTTTTTTTTTTTTTTTTTTTTGAGACAGAGTTTCACTGCATTGCCCTGGGTAGAGTGATAAGGTGTCACAGCTCACAGCAACCTCAAACTTCTAGCTTCAAGCGATTCTCTTGCCTCAGCCTCCCAGGTAGCTGGGACTACAACGCCACAACGCCCAGCGTTTTGTTGTTGTTGTTGTTGTCATTGTTATTGTTGTTTAGCTGGCCTGGGCCAGGTTTGAACCCCATAGCTCCAGTGGATGTGCTAGAGCCCTAAACCGCTGAGCTATGGGCGCCAAGCCTATAAACTATTTCTAAAAATTACTTAAAATATTCCAGGATTAGGCTCTGGAAAAACAATGATGAATATCATTGTAATTGCCCTAAAGGAACCTTACGCTTTTCTCACCTGTGAGTCAGAGTGAGCAGGCAATGTCAGTTCAGCCTCATGGTGAATCTGGAGAGGTTCAGAATCCCAGGAGAACAGAAGACGCACTCCTGATCCAGTCCTTGTGGACCATGGAAGAGCAACATGTACCATCTTAAGTTGCAATCATCTCAGCCCAAAGTTCGTCTATACAGCCTTATCTAGATAAATTCAAGATTATCTTTAAGCCTTTTGAAATACTGACAATAACCTGGTATCCCCAAATCCTGGGATGCAGAGTTTCCAGATGGGCGGCCCCCGTTTTTGGGTATGTGGGAACGAGGTTTCATGGGGGTAGAGTGACTTAATTAGCGTTACCTTTTAGAGCCAGCCTAATTCAAGTGAAAGGTCATGGGGGACCTAGAGCAAGGCTGGGAATGAAGGGGAAAGGGCAGAGTCAGCGGGTTACTAGTGATATGTGGGATGGAGAATATAAAAGGGAAGAAATTCAATCTTCTTGTCTTTTTTTTTTTTTTTTTTTTTTTGAGACATTCTCACTGTGTCACCCTAGGTAGAGTGCCATGGCATCACAGCTCACAGCAACCTCTAACTCTTGGGCTTAAGCGATTCTCTTGCCTCAGCCTCCTGAGTACCTGAGACTACAGGTGCCCGCCACAAGGTCTGACTGTCGTGTTGTCTACTTTTAACACTTTTGGGGTCATGGCGCTTTTATTCCAGGCTATCCTTTACAAGGTTGGAGATCTTGTTTGACAGTAGCTTGAAGCTGTGGGAACAATTGAGTTCACTCAGGGACAGGGCACAGGGGAGGACTTAGAATGGAGTACCCAGGGACCCTGTACTGAGGAGGGTCCAGACAGGGGAGCGCCATCTTTTCTGTAAACCATTTCTCTAGCTCTCTGGATTGCTTGCAATCTTTGGCCAACTACTGTTGGAAAGTTCTTCCCTCTCATGAAGGTTGGTCATCAAACCTGGGAGCTTCTTTTATTCCAGCTCTTCTGAGTCATGTTACATTCTAGAATAATTAATGTGATTTTCTCTAAATTTTATATCTCTTGGGAATCTTCTAAGGATTTTGGTTTCCTGTCTTGGGAGCTACTGTTGGCAGCTAATGGTCTCAGAAGCAGTCATTTTTGGAGCTCAGAGTGCTATATTCAAACTCGGTGGATGATGAGAGCTTTTTCAGATCAGGGGCTCGGTCAGCCCTAAGTGCCTGGGACTCTTCTCGTTTCCTCCTGCCACAGAGGAGTACGACATAAAATCACACTGTTCCCCTTTTACAGCGTTTTTGTTATTGAATGATACGCCAAAATCTAATAGACATCATAAGAAAAGGGTTTTTCTCTCACCAGGCTGTTGTAATTCCTTGTACTTCTATTTCCATTCATTATCTCTGGGTTGTTTTAGCAATTTCTCTTTGGTTGGGATCTCATTATATGCCTCAGAGAAACTTTGGAGATGACTTTCATCCTTAGAATTTTTTTTCGTAGTTTCAAGAAGCGAAACTTGAGAAGATGATTCGCACTAACAGATTCGTGTGTGTTATAAGTGTAGGAGAGTCTAGTACATTTAAATTGCTGAGATGTGCGCGCTTCACTTTGGAAGTCACTGTAAATCAATGGCAAGAGAGCAAAAAGTGTTCTCTGTCCTCTTGCTGTTCCTTTCTGAAGGATTCAGAAGGTTGGAAGAGAATACAAATCAGTACAGGAAGACAGAGCTAATAGATCTTAGCAAAAAATTTTTAAGGAGTGCATCTTTTTGCATATTGAGTCCCATAATTTCACCTTAAATCTAATGGCAGGAAGATTGTTCATGTGAGTATAACATCTTGATGTGAACAGTATTAAGAAGAAATAGGTCTATTTAACTAATGAAGATCTGTCTAGACATGGTGGGCTACACCTGTAATTCTAGTGTTTTGGGAGACTGACACTAGAGGATTATTTGAGGCCAGGAGTTGAAAATCAGCCTGAGTAACACAGTGAGACTTCATCTTTATAAAAAGTAATAAAAGTGATCCATGGGCAGTGCCTGTGGCTCAGTGAGTAGAGTGCTGGCCCCATATACGGAGGGTGGCAGGTTCAAACCTGGCCCTGGCCAAACTGCAACAAAAAAAATCCAGGCGTGGCTTGGCACCTGTGGCTCAAGTGGCTAAGGTGCCCGCCACATATACCTGAGCTGGTAGGTTCAAATCCAGCCCGGCCTGCCAAACAACAATGATGGATGCAACCAAAAAAATAGCCAGGCATTGTGGCAGACGCCCGTAGTCCAGCTACTTGGGAGGCAGAGGCAGGAGACTTGCTCGAGCCTAGGAGTTGGAGGTTGCTGTGAAATGTGATGCTACGGCACTCTACCCAGGGCAACAGTTTGAGGCTCTGTCTCAAAAAAAAAAAAAGTATATATAATATATATATATCCAGGTGTTGTGGCAGGCACCTGTAGTCCCAGCTGCTTCTGAGGCTGAGGCAAGAGGATCGCCTAAGCCCAGGAGTTGAAGGTTGCTGTGAGCTGTGATGCCACAGCACTCTACCAAGGGTGATAAAGTGAGACCCTATCTCTAAAAGAAAAAAAAAAGTGATCTAGATATCACAGTGATATATGCCTATAGTCTAGATGCTTGGGAAGCTGAGGCAGGAGAATCACTTGAACCCAGGACTTTGAGGTTGCAGTGGGCTGTGATCCTGCCACTGCACTCCTTCCTGGGCAATAAAATCAGGCTAAAAAGCAAAACAGAAAGCATAGTATGAGGAATGTATTTCTCTCCCTCCACTGGAGTGTAGGTCTTTGGACCCCATCACTCTTGCATAAGGAAGAGTCTATC
Organism: Loris lydekkerianus; assembly: GCA_963574355.1. Lineage (NCBI taxonomy): Eukaryota > Metazoa > Chordata > Mammalia > Primates > Lorisidae > Loris > Loris lydekkerianus. The sequence continues at coordinate 25,809 of CAUYPK010069450.1, read as the reverse complement.
AGGCTGAGATTGTTTTTATTTACAAGACCAAGATAAGTGAAAGTAGGTTTCCAATCACCTACAAAAAGGAAAAGTCTGTGTCCATTTCCTTAGGACAGTGTCCAGCATGTTTTGGCTCGGTGTGCAATTATTTCATCCACAGTGACATTTGGTACATAGAAGTTAAAGTTAACTGTGTTCTTTTAGTAACGTTCTTCATGTTAAAGGTAAAACTCTCTAATTATAAAGGACCATTTCATTGTAACTTATTGGCTAGATATGTTTCATTTAAGAATGAAAATATAAGGTGGTGCCTGTGGCTCAAAGGAGTAGGGCACTGGCCCCATATACTGGAGGTGGCGGGTTCAAACCTGGCCTGGCCAAAAAACTGAAAAAACAAACTGCCAAAAAAAGAATGAAAATATAGCAGCAGTATAAAATATACATAGAATATTCTGGCTTTTTAGAAGGGGCTGCTGTGATATTGCTTATTTATTGAGAACCTACTGTGTGAAGTTAGTAATTTTTTAAAGGTAATGAATTCTTATGGTTAATATGGGAAAGCTGAGATTTGACCCCAGAAATACTTGTGTGTGTGGCTTACCTCATGCTGTTAGGTTTTTCCTTCCAAGGCATTAGGGGAGAGGAATTGGATGGCAAGTTAAGGTTTCTGTTAATACATTTGAAGAATAAGATGTAATGTGCACGTGTATGAAGGTTGTGTGTATAGGGCGCCAGCCCCATATACTGGAGGTGGCGGGTTCAAACCCGGCCCTGGCCAAAAACCGCAACAACAACAAAAAAGACTGAAGGTTGTGTGTAACACTTAGTTGCAGGGAAATATCACAAGTACATAGCAGAGGATGCCATGAGAAGGCGAATGAGCTTGAGGGTTTGGCAGTTCAACTTATTTGCTGTCAAGTTACTTGACCTCTCTGAGCCTCCCTTTCCTTATCCACTCCATGGAAATAACATTGGTATCTGTCCAAGTTGAAGTGAGCAGCACATGAGATAGTGCGTAAAAAAGAATAAGAAGAGAGGAAAATGCGTACGGGTTTCTCTAGAGCCGTTGCTTATTAAGAACAAAATGTGGGCTGCTTTCCTTCACGTAAGGAAATATCCTTGCTTTCCCCACTGAGATCGGAATATGCTAAAGGAAAAGAAACATAAAGGGAAAATGAGGATGTGTGACACTCTAAGATTTTTTTAAATAGTTAAAATACTTGCTCACTACCAGTTGTGCAACTGACTAAATCCTTTGATGAAACGTAATGACCAGTTTAGCAAATATGTAACAGTCCCTAAGTTTAAAAGTGAAATTGAACTTGCCAAGGAAGTATAGACCCCCACAGATACTATATTACGTTTGGGATTTCATGTGTTTTTCCCTGTTTACTTCTAGTACTAGTGTATGGAGGGATTGCCCAGAGACACCGTACATCAGAATAGCTTTTTTGAAGTGTCTGAAAGAAAATCCCAAAGCTGGTTCCTGAGATGTTTTGAAAGTCACATTCCACTTGGTGCCACATAGGGATAGCTATCAGAAAGGAGGTGTAAGTGGCTGTAATTTTCCAGTAATAGCAGTTATGGTCTTATGGTGTTAGCTTACCAAAGTTCCGTGAAGAGTCCTTGTTTTCCAACCTTCCCAATACATCCATTAGTTAATAATCTGATTACTGTCTTTGATCCAGAGCTATTCTCTACACGAGATATGGGGAGAATTGAAGTTTAGAATAAACGACCTCTAAGGGACTTTCAAACTCTGCAGTTTTTGTATTTTCAAGAATTATTTTTGCTGTCATTTAATGTCCAAATCCAATCCCTTGTCTAGGGAACCAGTTTAGATTAAAGAAAATTTCAAAAATACCCAAGCAATCAATATCTAATTCATTTAAGTCCTGTTTCTTCCTGAGCCTGCTGGGCATCAGCCTGGAGATGTTTGCCATTTCTCTTGCAGTTGAGCACTTTGGGAAAGGAGCCATCTGTTTAGATCTATTTCCTCCCTGAAGCTTGGAAATTATATCTGTATAAAAAGAGGTGACATACTAGGCCTAGCGTATTAAAACCTTTCCTGAGAGAATCAATATAACTTTGGGAAGGCTCATTTATATTTAAAGGAGAAAAGAGGCAAAAGTAGAAGTGGACGTATCATGTAGACAGAAATGTAAGAAGTGATTTAAAAGTGACTATTTGCTTATATGCCCAGTGCCTTATAGATTTGACTTGGAGGAATGTTCTAGTTCTTCAGTAGAATGTGTTATCTCTGTCCCTCAATAAAGAAAAAATTCTGATACATTTTTCTGATACTGATTACAGTCGTCTGTCAATGCTCAGAAAAATCCCTGTGGTGTCCAGCAGTGGCACAGATCATAGACTTGAGCCAGTACAGGCTGTGTCAGTGAAACCGGAGGTCCAGTTAGTCCGATACAGAAATGAATCCTTAATTTTATTCTCCTCAGGGCCTAATCAACAAAATGCATCAGCTAAATTGTTTTGTTCTGCTTTTTCAAGGGACTAGATTGTACTTTTATATTATGGTTTTTTAAATTTGAACAGTTTGAATATCTGAATTTTTAGTTGTGAGTTGCCTTGGAATACACCAGTGCCTCTGAGTACAAGTAAGATATTAACAGTTTGTGAGCGAATAAAAGTAATAATGATTACATAATATAAATTAACTTGTGCATACAATGTTAGAAAATGTCTGCATGTACAGTGGCTTTTAAAATCAAAATAAGGTGAGCCAGTTGTTGTGTAGGACAGACAATTGTCTAAGACCTCTCTTCTCTTTGCCAAAGAAATCTTTTCATTTCATCCTCAAAGGTGTTATCCTGGCTTCTTTCAGCTTGGTAAAACAGACAGTTTGTAATTCCACTTTCCAACCATCAAACATAATGAAAGGAAACAGTTTGGGCTTTTATTGTACTTTCCACTATCAGGGGTCACTGGGTGGGGAAAGGAGAGCTTGGGGGGGGGTTACCTCCATAATGCTAAGACAGTCATTCTATTTTAATAGGTGAGTTGTATTAAGGGAATTGAGATGTACTGAAGGAAAGTGAGGATATTCTCTTTCCTAAACATGCCACTGGCTGGTTGCCATGTTACAAGTGAGTGTTAATGAGAGCAGCCTGCAACCCTAGACTTTGGGCTTGGATAGCAGGGTACATCAGACTGGGAGCTGTCTGGCTGTCCGGCCAACATGGCCACAGGAGTGGTAGGACCTGGAGAAGGGGGGAGAAACGGCTGCAAGGAAGAGGAGCAGGTGAGTCCAATAAACAAGGAAGCCGGTAGCATATTGTAAAGACAGGTAGCAAATGTTAGTGAGGGTTCTGTACAAGGAAGTGCCTGACAGGAAGAAAGATGAAAGGGTGTCCAACCTATGGCCCACAGGCCACATGAGGATTGTGTAGGACCTTTTTGTTTATCTGTGATGGTAGGTATCATAAAAATGAGGCATGATGTCTTTCTTTTTTTGCTCATCGTTTTTTGTGTTTGTGTGTTTAATGTGAGGTCCAAGACAACTCTTTTAATGTGGCCCAGAGAAGCCACAAGGTTGGACACCCAAAAGCAGACAACGTCTAGAGAAACGGGAAAGTCACTGTTATTGGCAAAGCTTCTTATAAAGAGAAAGGGCCCTAGAACGAGAGTAAGACTCAACAATTAGACTGTAGTCTCAGGTAAGTGATTTTCAAGAGCAATGATGGGCTATAGTCCTTTTCATGACTAGGGGAGTAATATCAGACATAGTGTTAATGACTTCTCAAATAGTATGTTATGCTCCTGAAGCTATGAAAAAATTGGCAATGTTAGTATTTTCCTTTAACAGATGAAGTAACTGAGCTACATGGAAGTTAAATTACTTGCCTAGAGTCACATAGCTGATAAGTAAAAGAGGAAATATTCTTACCCAGCCCATGTGACTCCAAAGGTCTTGGTGATTAACTTGCTGTTCTACTGGGCAGACTCTGAAAGCTCTAACTATGACACATTAGAATTTAGCAGGACATAGCTGGGACAGAAGGTACACAAGACAAAACTGCCATCGTTAAGTCACTCCCATGATCAAACTCGGGCTGAGTTCTTAGCCTGTAGACACACCTCATCCTAAAAAATTGTCAACATCTAGATACCCAAGGGATGTAAGTGATAATAACTAGGAAGAAAGAAAAAAATACCTAGAAGAAGAAAAAAAATGCAAGGTCAAGGAAAACCATTCCCAGAACGTAGTAGGCACTTCATAAATGTCTGTGAATAAATAAGTGAAAGTGTTCCACCTTCTCAAAACTTTTCTACTAAAAGATAAAAGTTCATTACAATAATAGCATTTTTCTAAGGAAGATATTACTGCCCATGTTTTTATCTAATTCATAGAGAAAGGGAGACTTCTTTTACCCTGTACTGTTTTTCCCTGTTGGATTTTTTTCTTACCGTGTTTATATTTCACTTTTTAACAACATTGAGAAAGATTCTTTTGTTTGTGTAACTTAGTCTGGATCCTGTGTTTCTGCGGCATACCTACATCATACCATATAGAAATTTAGGGACCCAAAGCTCAACTGTTCAGGGGGCTCAGTCTTCTCTCCTAGAATTGCTTTGGCATTCTGGAAAGGCAATAAAATTAGAGGTATATTTTGTCATAATTCTTAAAACTGTATATAGAAAAATATAGTAATTTCTACTTCCAGGGATCCATATGAAGATGTTGGTTAGCTCAAATTCAAGAAAAGATACCATGTCCTTTAAAGCTGCACACTAGGCTGGTGTATAGCTCTGTCTCATTATTTGAAATTGTGCCTGTATATATTTGAGATATTTTCTCTATTACTGATTACAGTTTCCCTGCGGGAGTTCACCACACAGTGCTTCTTTAGAGGGTTGCCTAACACTCTGCTATCATACAAGGTCAGGATTCCTTCAACCAATTCTGAACTGGATTTCCCCATTGATGATAGATCTGGTACATTCTGGACCTTGGGAGAACAACCTCTGTCTATTACATTGAAGTGACATAGGTGGGCTATCTCCATAGGAAGAAATTGAGTAAATGTTGACATTGAAGAAGATTCATAAAATATTTGAACACGCTCACAGCCTGTACCCAATTCTCAGTGGTAGTGGTTATAGACCATGAAATTGTAGCTAAAGTCAACTTCGGTTATGCCCTAATGGAGAGAAACAGTGGCACAGATACCTCTAAACCGTAGAAAATTCACATGCATTTTTACTTGGCTTTTGAATGCTTTTTATGATAATTTGCACAGCACATTGCTCTTCTAATTATGTTTTGTTTGGGGTAATACTGAAATTAACTTGTACGTAGTGATTATGTGCTATCTGATGGGTTAAACAGGAGCCCCAGGAGTGCCCTGAAAATCCGGGCTGCGGATGATCCTCGGGACTATCCACAAAGCAAAGCCAAAAACAGGTGAAAGGCGTAAAGGAAAGGACGGACTGACTCGTGTGCATGTGGCTCTGCAGTCTCACCTGCATGAAGTGGCTTATTTCTCCTCCCTCCTTCCTCTTCTTTCTCTATTCCCCACTTTTTTTTCATCTTTTTTATTTATTTATTTATTTATTTATTTTTTGAGAGGGGTGTCTTGCTGTGTTTCCCAGGCTGCTGCTGTGCCCAACAGCATCCTCTTTTTTTTTTTTTTTTCTTAATCTCTTGGAGGCATGAAAAATAACTCAAAGGAAAAGGAGAAATCCAAGTGAGTTAGAACTAGGACTTGGGCGGTCAGAGTACTCAGCTCTGGGCAGTCTCAGTGTGGAGTCAGGGGCAATATGAGAAGGCAGGGGTTGTGGTGGGTCGAACCCAGCCGCACAAAGAGAGCCCTCGATGAGTAGTTTCCATAGCTGTGAGCAAGGCAGTTTGTTAAGCTCCCAGAAAACAACCAGGCATCTGAAATCCGCAGACTAGAGGCAGGTGAGGAAGGAGCAGGGGGCAGGTACTCTGGTACCAAGTGGCAGCAGAAAGGCAGCAGCCCTGCCAAGGAAACATTCCACCCTCACCTAGAAGCCCCCAGTCTGAAGCGTAGCAAATTAACACCCCGGGCATAGCCAGCCAAAATCAAAGAGAAAGCACTAAAAGAAAGGAAAAAAATACAGCCACTTCTGTGATTGGAGACAATGCCCAAAGTGCCGAAGTATATTGATTATTGTTCTGGAAACAAAACTTCAAACCTTCCTAAAGAATTTCACTGAAATGGAAATGTTGGAGGTCAAGGAGGAGGCTTGTACTGCAGGCACCCGGCCACCTCCTGAAGCCTCAGCTTTAAACTGAAATTCTTTCAAGTGCTGTGAACAAGAGTCGGGCTAACTGACAGGTTCTTCAAATTCTATCACATAGCGTTAGCCAGGGGAGGGACACCACCCCTCCCTTTTGTTAACTTCCTCCAGTCTAGGTAGGACAAGGAGTTTCCAAATTTTCAACAAAGACTGAGAAAGAGGCCAAAAAGGAAAGAAATAAAGAATCTAAGATGGGTAAGAATAGGCCAAATCTAAGATAACTTTAAAGTTTTCAAAAATCTTGGGCTGACACTGATTAATTTTCACTGGCTGTTGGGAGGGCTGAGTTGAGAAGAGCTCAGAACCCGAAACGTGTTGACTTGGCCAGTGTCCGCTCTGGGTAGAGGAAAGAGAAGTGTTGACAAGTCTGCTTCATGGTTGCCACCCTTGGCAAATACATAGTCATTCTATTCCCCAAGAGTCAATATGAATGAAGTATCAGTTTATTTTTGTTTGATGTATTATGTAATTACTATTAGAATACTTAATATGATTATGAAGCCCCCAGAAGAGCAGAGACCCTGACTGGTTTGTTCTGCAGGGTTCCTTCAGCATCTGGAGCAGGACCTGCTGTGTGGGAACCGCTCATGGAGGATTTGACTTATTTATTATTATTATTTTTTTAATTAAATCATAGCTGTGTACATTGATATGATCATGGGGCATCATACACTAGCTTCATAGACTGTTTGACACATTTTGATCACAATGGTTAACATAGCCTTCCTGCCATTTTCTTAGTTACTGTGCCAAGACATTTACATTCCACATTTACTAAGTTTCGCATATACCCTTGTAAGATGCACCACAGGTGTAATCCCACCAATACCCCTCCCTCTACCCACCTCCTCCCTCCCTCCCCTCCCTTTCCCCCTTCCCCCTATTCTTAGGTTGTAACTGGGTTATAGCTTGAGGAGTTGACTTATTAAAATCCTCCTTCATTGTAAGAGCCTGTCTATAAACCTGCAGGGCCCTGGTATACTGCCAGGAGAAGTGTTTCCCTGGGTTCCTAACCCAGGAAGAATCTGGATGCTGTTTCTATTATCTGTATAGCAGCATCAGTGTCAACTGGTGTTTGGTTCGAGGGCTGTGCCCTCTCTGCCGCCGGCTGCCTCAGTGTGCTAATGTTCACAGCGAGGGCAGCTTTTCTCCCAGTTAGGGGCTTACAATATAGTCGTTACCTTCACTTGCAAATAAGCATATAGGTACCTGTGTTTAGAAAAGTGACATCTACTTGCAGACACTCAGCTTCTTAAGTCTGCCAGTATTTGAGCCATTTCTCTCCAGTCTTCCTTTTTCAACTGTATTAGACTCATTGGGGCATCACCAGTGAGAGTTGATGGCAGCCCTTTGTAATTCCCGGGTAGAAAGAGCCCATGAGATTTTCCAGGAGTTCCCATGTTCTCTATTTGCGCCATGTGGAATTCCTTCCTTTGGTTTGCTTTCAGATTTTTTTTCTGTTTGTTTTTTTGTTTGTTTGACTTTATACAGCACATGAAAATACGGTGGAATTTCGTTTCAAAACTGTAATATTTCTTATTATATTGTTTGATAGCCTCAGGAAACATTACATTCTGAGAATTTAATACCAGTATCACTTTGGGATCATTTTGTAAAGCAGTAAAAGCCTTCTTACTCATGTTGTTTCACTTTCCAGTGGAAATCAGAGGCTTTTATTGAAGTAAAGCATTCTGAAGAAGTTGTTAACTGACTGAGCAGCACCACGTCCTGGAATGTTTGATGGGCCCTGACTGATGGACACTGCCTCTGAGTGCATCTTACCAAATCCTGCTCTTGCCCTCATTGGCCAGCTTGGTTCTAAACAGAAAGACGGGGAGTTCGTAAGAGCTGCTGTGTACCTGGCTGCCACACACGCCCCGCACACCCGTGAAAGCATTCTCGTTTTATTATCTCTCCTTTGCTCCCCTCCCCTATGCAGAGGGAATCCTAATTTTCCTATTTCTCTCTTAAGTCCCTCATTTCAGAAAAAGTCAATAAGTGAATTAAAAAAAATAAAAAACTACCTCTTTTGGATGTCTGTCTTATTTCTGCCAGTTTTTTAAAAGTATGTATGAGGTCAGACAATTAAGTTCACAAAGTCATTGTAGAAAAAATGCCACATACTTCATTTCTGAATATCACGACAATAGTTACCTTCAAAGTCGTCCCCGTGGCCATCTGGTGACCACAGTGTATTCATCAATGAGGTAGAGAGCCCTGTTTCTAGGGCGAGTTCGTGAACTTGTCTGACCTCGTACGACAGTAACTCTGATGGCCATTCTAGAAAAATAGTTGCAAAATTGCTTTGAAGGGTGGACTAGGCACTGACATCCGTGCACAGCTTCCCATGGGGAGGACCTTGAAGGTGACTGTGGTGATATGTAGCACTTTTTCTAGGCTGTGTTCACAAACTTAAGTATCCGACCTTGTGTGTGCTAGGTGGGGAGAAGGGGTGGGAGGTGTTACGTACAGGGATCCTTCAGGCAGAGCACTCCTGGATTATGTCCACTTTATCATTGGGAAATTAAGGCGTGGACAGTTGTACTGAAATTGTCTGTGATTCACCAATTCATTTATCATAATCAAGTATATATAGGATATTTGACTAACAAAACAGATATACAGTAATTTCTTCTGTAGTTATATGTTTAGTTATAAGATTATAACTATATATATTTATACATTATATATATTTATGCATATTTACATATATGGGAGTTATAAGGTAATTATAAGATATGGGAGTTATAAAGATTATCTTGAAGGAACTGTTAAGCATATCTTTTATACTTTCACTATTTTAGTATCCTGGCTGTAAAATAAATGAAGATGTGGCCTATTTTATGTTGAAAACATTAATTCATGCCCCTCCGGGATCAGGAAGATACAAACTTCTCAGTGAATTCAGACATAGTTACCGACCATTTTAAAGATACAGTGGGGAAGGGATAAAGGCAGCTCTGTGGATTTCCAAATGTCAGCGACATCAATGGTTTCCAGGCCTTTTTTCTTTTTAAGCATTTACCATGTGCCAGGTAATGGTAAATGCAAAAAAAAAAAATAAAACTAAAAAATGCTTCTTTTTCTTTTTTTTTATATTTCAAAATATTGAGGCGGTACAGACATTTCTGATTCGTGGCTTGAGTCAGGGCTGTAAATGTGCCCGTCACCTGAATGGTGTTCATTGCGCTGTTAGGTGGGTTTGTGTTGGAAGCAGGGCTCTGGGGATGAGAGGTTGCCCTGACCTCTGGAGGGTGGGATCCGGGGTGAATAGGCAGAGACAGTTGGTACCTGGAGAGCTGAGTTCTGGCCAAGCAAGTGCTGAGCTGTTCTGCAGGCTGGGCTCCCTGTGGACGCCAAGTTGTGTAGATGGATACTGGTCTCAACGGCCCATGGACTGCAGAGTTCTTTCGCTCTCTCAGGACACGCTGAAACAGTTGCCCCAAGCCTCTCAGATAGAAACCGGCAGTGACCCAAGCAGTCTCTGTTCTCAGATCCTGTTGTGTCTTGGAAGCCAAGAGGAGGGCCCCTTGGCTTCCAGCAACAAGGGTGCAGCTCAGATAAGCCTCCAGTTAATCCGCTCCCTCCCCGCCCAGTGGGGTGATGTGGAGGCCGTCACCATCACCGCAGAGCTGAGTATGGTTCAGGCCTGGCACAGTGCACCCAAAAGCTCGGGCTGGCTTTAGCTGCTCTCCAGTCCCTGTGTCGCCTGCTGTCTGGTGCAGGAACTGTGCACAGACTCCGTGCAGGTAGAACTCTGTGGTGGTGCAGGGAGCCTGCCCACAGCTCAGCCACAGCCCCTTCTCCATCCTCCCCTTCTCCCCGGGGGTGCTTTGACCTTGTCAGGTGGATCACCCATTGCCTTTTTTATTCCCTTCACGCTGAGTTCCTTCCAGGCTTCTCTGTGATCTCACAGTGTTTCTGTCAAGGAGAGCGACCCACATGTGGGTATCTGCCTGCAATTTTCGCTTTTTTCCTTGAGAGCAGCATGCTCACAGGCTGTTGCTGGTCTGCCACTTTTTCTTCAAAAATCCAAGTCTTTATTCTCGCCAGTTAGAGACTGCACTGCCCTCTCCTTATCTGGGGTGGAAATAAGTGCTTGATGGCATTTTAATAACACATCTTAGTCTGGCTGCCATGCGGAAGGTAAAGGCAGGTGGTGGAGGAGACCCAGAAGGCCAGCCAGACAAGCTGATGGTCTTTAGGAAATGTCTTAGGTCCTTTCAATGGGCAGCAGAATTGTACCTGAGCGCAGGCCACGTGTGCTCTGAGCACCACATGCAGTTCAACTATCAAGTGTATGTACATGTTACCTGTGCTTTGCTTCTGACCAAGCATCTGGCCTGTTTCTGCCACTGTGTTAAGCAGAAACTCTCTTGAGCTGCAGATCCCCTGTCCTGCGGTCCCTTGTCCTGTGGTCCCCTCTCCTGTCCCTGTCCTGCAGTCCCCTCTCCAGTCCCTGTCCTGCAGTCCCTTCTCCAGTCCCCTCTCCTGCGGTCCGCTGTCCTGCAGTCCCCTCTCCTGTGGTCCGCTGTCCTGCGGTCCCCTGTCCTGCGATCCGCTGTCTTGCAGTCCCCTGCGGTCCCCTCCATCATCTTCCCACGTGAACTGTGGGTGCAGTAGTCCTACCCATTCTCGTTCAAGGCTCCTGCAGACCACTTGAAACCTCAGCAATTATTGCAGGCTGTGGCATCTCCTGGGGTCTCAGTCTAATGGTAATATCAAAACAGTTCGAGGGCACACTTGGGAATCTTCAGGCTAATCATGTTTTTTTCTCGTCTGAGACTGCCAGGTGTTATGCAAAGCATAGACTCCATTTGGTTAGCAGGCTTTGCTCTTCCTCTCCATCCGTCTGCTGGCTCTTGCTCATCTTTCTCTGTTTGCATGACTCTAAGCCCAGATTCTTTATTCCCAGATTAAAAAAAAAAAAAAAGCCCTCCACATTCTCAACATTTTCTCCATATTGTTGAAACCTGGGTCTCCTTTATGGGCACGAGTGCTCTGGAGCCAAACTCCTGCTCCCTTGCACACGTACACATGCAGTTGGAGGACGGAGGTGTTCAGCATGGCGGCTTCCCCCTTTCCAGCTGTAATTTTCAGTTCTTTGTCATCCTCTTCTCACGCCAAAGCTGTCGTCGTCATCAGCATCACCATCAGCTGCGCTTCTCCCAGGAGGCTGCGCAGATTCATCTGTCCTTGTGACTCACATCTGTGGCCCTGGAAACATCCTCCTTGGACAGCCATAAGTGAACTAGGCCACGCGTTCATGGCCTTCCTCGAGTCCCTGCTGTGCTTGTGTGAACCTTCCTGATTTGCTGGAAATGCCTCATCACACAGCCTCAGCCTTGCTGCGCAGGTCGCTGACCTCGGCTCTCCCCGGGACATTTCTCTGCAACCATCAACAGGGGTCTCCTTCCTCGGCACTTGTCGCAGGCCGGGGCTGCGGCTGTCACTCTCAGTGAGAGCCTCTCACCCAGCTTCCCTCTCTTGGACCACTGTGCCACTTCCAACCTCGAGGCCTTGGTTCCCTGCCTCCCTCACCCCTTTTCGGCTTCAACATTAGGGCCTTGACCTTGACACTTGACTTTCTCTTTGATTCTTTTGACTTTCAACTCTCCCTCTTTATACACACACTCCCCCCGCACCCTGGGGCTGTTCTCTTACAGCCCTTGACCAGTCCTACATCCACTCAGAACAGTTGGCAAAACAAACACAGCCCTGGAATAACTCATTCCTGCTGACGGTGCTGGTCTCCCAGGCTGCCGTGCTGTGACTCAGCCGACCCTGCCACTTCCCCTGTCCTCAAAGCACACTTGTCTGGCAGAGAGGGACAGCGCTGACAGTGATTGAGTCTCCTCAGCAGGACGGGGGAATCGTACCATTGTAAAGATTCTTCTTCACACGTGCATATACAAAGCACATACATTTACAAAAATAAGCAAATGTGATCCTACCTATGTACAAGTTGGTGGGGGAGAAATAGCAGTTCCTAATTTATTTTTCCATTTTGGTTTCATTTGCGTTTATGCTCTTTGCCATTCTCTGCACCAACATCAGCCCTCACCTCCTAGGCACACACGTAGGGAGACTATGTAATAATCTCAAAGTATCTGAGTTTTTCTTCAAATTCGTATGCTTAAAAATATGTATATACTCATACATACACACCCACATACACACATGCTCCAGGTACACAGACCTTTGGGGAGTTGTTTTAAAAGACAATATATACATTTTCACTTTCTTGCTTTGGTGATTACATATCATCAGGCAGAAATCACTCTAAACAAAAATGTTTAGTTCTAAGTAATTCTTACTCCTAATTATGACCTTGTTACTTCAGATACATTCACAGGTTTGTGTACAAAAATGGACAAGCAGATGTTCATTTCCTGAACACATGTGTGGCACTGAAACCTGGGATTTACCTGGATTTTAGAATTTAAGAAGGAAAGAAGAAATTCAGAGTCCAGCCTTCCTGAAGAACAGATAGAAAATTAATGCCCAATAAAAATCCACGATCCATGGCCTTCATTAAGGTCATGCGGGCAATTGATGTCACATCTCAAGTTACAGCTCACCTCTTATACCCTCCAAGTCAGACTGCACTGAGTCCCATAAATTAGCATAAAGTTGCTTACAACTTAATGTGGAAATATGCCCTCATATAAGATGGGTCTTCAGGCTGAGATGGGGAGAGAATTGGGAAGGAAAAGCTCCTGAGAATGGCTCGTTGGCTGTGTGGACAGACCAAATTGTCTTTACTGAATTGAATTTATCAAACACTGGAAAGTCATTAAGGCTCCCAGCATTTACAGGAACATCAATAAAAGAGAGACCTTTGTATTGAAGAGCTGTGTAGAAGCACCTGTGAATGAAATTCCCTTTCCATCTTCACAGAACTCTTTTATTTTATTTTTTTGAGACAGAGTCTCACTTTGTCACCCTGGGTAGAGTGCTGTGGCATCATAGCTTAAAGCAACCTCCAACTCTTGGGCTCAGAGCATCCTTTGCCTCATTTTTTTCATTTTCACTCTTGCTCTGGCTAGTCTTGAACTCCTGTGCTCAAGTGATCCACCTGCCTCTGCCTCACAGAGTGCTGGGCTTACAGGCTTAGCCACTGCTCCCAGCCAACAGAGTTCTTTTCACAGAGAGAAGATTGTGGTTGGCTATGACATAGGACCCTCCCTGGCCTCTACAGCACCTGGAAAAAGGCCCAAATTTGAACCTGCAGCTCTTTTGTCAGTGCTGGAAAACTTCATCTTGAGTGTTAGGAAGCTGTTTCCCAAGTTGCTAAAACTTGGGGCAAAATGGCTTTTGGTATGTGTCGGTGTCGCCGCGCCGCCGACCAGCAGAGACGAGGACACCAACGAAGGCTTCACAAGACTTTATTGCAGGACAGCTCAGAGCACAGCATTCTTTTCAACCCAAGGAAAACTATTATTACTTCCTTTCTTCCAGCGCTACTCTTATACTGTAGCGCAACCAATCACACAACAGTACCTGTGTACAAAGCATGCATAGCTTATTCACAAAGCATTGGGTCAGGCTCAAGCCACGGGCACAGCGTGCGCCCTCCGGGCCAATCAGGGTGACTTCCTTAAAGTTGTTTATCACTTAAGTCAAAGGAAGCACTTCCTCACAGCGCCATGTTGGCAAGTCTGGGGCGTGCCTGGAGCAGCCCCTGACAAGTATGTGTAGAAAAAACAAAAACAACCAAAAAAGGCACCCATTATACTTTTTTTTTGTAGTTTTGGCAGGGGCTGAGTTTGAACCTGCCACCTCAGGTATATGGGGCCGGCGCCCTACTCCTTATACTTCTTAATGATTCTTCCATGAGTCTGTGAGGCCAGGGTTGACCACTGTAGGTTTGTGTGTACTTGAAGCCTGCACATGAGCTCCAAAGCAGTCTGCTTACCTGTCTCTTCATTAAGTCATCAAACAATTGAGGGGCACCTATTTTATTCTGGGTGTTACACAAAGCCTTGAATGAACAGTCAGTATGCTTGCCAGGCCTTCCACATCACGGGCAAGAAATTTTCTACCAAACATCCTGTATGTTCGTGCCTCTAGATAATTTAGTGTGGACCGTGTCACCTTCTCTGACAACACAGCAAAGAATGAATAAATGTTCCTTCAAACCAGCTAATTCTTTGGTTATTATGGAGATGATTGGATCCTTTGTATGCATCCCAAAGACTTTGAAGAGTCCTTGAAGGCGTAATTCCACTGGAGGAGGTGTGCTCCCACCGTAAGAGACAACTCCACTCAGCATGTGGGGAGCATCCCCTTCACAGGGCACCTGACAATTGGGGGAAAAAATGGCTTTTTGTCAGTGCTGGCTTTTCTGTGGCACTTTAGCAACAGTGCAAGGTTCTGGGCCTTGAGTGAAGATGTCATTTCATGTTATTTCCTGTTGTTCTATGTTTCTATGTAAATAGTCATAACAGCTTGGATTTATGTGTCAGATTCTCAGCTGGGTATTTCATCTTTGTTTTTCTTGTACAACAGCCTTAGGAGTCATATAGTAGTATTCCCACTTCAGGGAGCTGAGATAATTTACATAGTGACGCAGAGCTGTAAAAGGTAGGTCAGGGATGAAGTTCACATCCCCATGTCTCCAAAGCCCAGGGTGAGACCCCCATCTTCGTACCCCATGTAGTTCTGTGGCACGGGGGAATTGGAAGGTGAGGGCAGGAGTCAGGGCAGAGGTTAGGTTCTGATGGGTGCGTTTTTAAAAGAGAATCACATTTTCTAAAGCTGAGTTTCAACATTTATAGGATGCACTTGATTTTCAGGCACATGTACTTTCCAGAGCTGGGGGTCTCTACTTAGTGCCACAAGGAGAGGAAGAGCAGATTAGCTTTTTAGGGAATGTGACAGTTTAAAAAGAAAATAAAACTGTAATTCCTAGTTCCGCCAGAAAATATCTCTGGGGTAATTGTAGCTGATGCAATACTTGTTTCTCTAGGTAATTAGATAACCCACCTTGCAGTGAGTGCAGAATTCACTCCGTGCCATCTGGGGGCGAGTGTGTGTCTCTTTAGTTAATAATTTTAAGTTACAAATGAACGTATACAGATAAAGGTGACCTGAATTGACAGTGTAAGTGGAGGGGGGGGAAAGTCTCTCATGAGATTCCATTATATAAAAATACAGTTATTCACATTTAAACTTAAGCATGCTATAGCTTTTATATTTGTTCTGTGTTCATTTTTCACAAAGTCTCCTTTGCAAGGAATCAGTGTAAATAATACCAATTGTTATTAACATGTCAGCATCATTTATTATAGATGTGGGAACAAGCTAATAAAAAAGGCTAAGAGACCTCTGGGAGCTTACCCAGTAACTGTGACAGAGCTAGGAATTGAATTGCTGGGAGGCGATGCGCTGTCTACAGTGTTCCCTATCATTTTCTACGTGTTGCGTCCTGATACTAATTTTGAAGATGGCAGCATCAGCCCCGGAATCCTGACGTTTGCCAGTCTCCATGGCTGATCCCCACTGCCCGGTGAAAGGTTAGGAGTTGGGCTTTTAGCGGCTTGGCAGTGGACTCAAGTGTTGGGTTAATGTTAACACTGCCCAGGCCCCTCATTTGTGCCTTTGATGCAGTCTGGGTCTCCCTTCCTCTTGGTGGGTTTCTGAGCTATTGACGTCATGATTAGCTATTCCACACATAAACCGTGTGTGTGACGAGATGGTCAAGGGCTAAGAGACCCTCGTACAAGACCCTAAATACCATTTCCCTCTTTTGACACGCTGCATGTGTGTGGGGTGTGGGGGAGGAAATTAGCTGAGTATTAGCTGAAATTTAGGAAGATACATCAAAAATATTAAGGAATCCTCTATTCCATCCAAGAGAAAAGCTGTTTTTCCAACTTGAGTTTTATTACTGCTCATTATTTTGACTCAGTCATTTTCACTTTGGAGGATTGTTGGGATCAGAAGATAAGGACCTAGTGTGCGTGTGTGTGTGTGTGTGTGTGTATATGTGTTACGTATGTTAATTATCTAAGAAAAGCAAATGTTCAAGTGAAGTGAAACAGATAACAGTTTGGAGTAAATATAAAGCTGTGTTTATATTACTGCCAACTCTTTGGGAGAATTTCATATCAGTTCCTACAAAAAAAGTACTGGGAAAAATATGGATGAAAACCTACACATGAATTCCTGAAAAGATATATTTTAGTTATGTTCAAATATTACAGAAATATATTTCTTGATCATCCAAAGTAGGGACAGCTAGGCACAGTGGCTTATGCCTGTAATCCTACCACTTTGGGAGGCCAAGGCAAGAGGATCAACTAAGGCCAACGAGTTGGGGACCCAACTGAAAAACACGTACAGCGAGACCGCATCTCCAAAAAACAAAAAAGCAAAAACACATTGTATTCTTTCTTCCTGGATGGTTAAAAACAAAAAGCATAATAAGAGCCAGATATTATTATTTATGAAGACTAAATGTGTTTTGATGCTAAATATTTGGTACGAGCGATTATTTCTTACGCGGTGTTTGCATTAATCTCGATCAGAACTATGTGGTGCACGAGCTCTTCGTAGTCATCTGTGTAAGAAGCCAGCTTGTTAGGCAGGTGACCAATGAAATTTGCTTATTGTCTTTCATCAAACTAGTTATGTTCAAATATTGCAGAATAATTATTTAATTAGCATGATAATATAGAATAAGTTATATTTTAATTATATATGTCCATATATTCTTTACTTGGATATTACCAAGTTAACTTCAAATTCAATATGTTCATACTGAAATCTTCAGTTTCTAAGATAACTGGTTTTCTTTTTTCTTTTCTTTCTTTTTTTTTTTTTTTTTTGGTGATATAATGGTTCCCCCGGTCTTAGAAGCTCAGTACCTTCCTTAGTAACCCCTCCATGTTTTCCATATCCATTCTGTTGCAGTATCTAGCAACTGTCTTCTGGTTAGATTTTTCAGCCATTTGCAGGGCATCCATCTCAGACCTTTACTTGCCATTTCCCTGACTACAGTTTTTATTTTTCCAAATGATGCTCTACGTCTATATTCCTTTATCTTTTGTTGACATCTGTATACCACTTAGTGGACATCCAATGAATAGGTAGACCAAATACAGGTAAAATGTTTAAATATGTATTATAGTTTATAAAAGAATAGTAAACTATTGCAAAATTAATGATGATAATGATAATTATAATATTGTAAAGCAGCAAATATATAGAGGAGAGTGTCATCATTTTTTCACCAGCTACCTATACCAGGTGCTATATTTCCATCTTAAAGAGAGTTTGAACAATAGTTTACATATAGAATCTGTTTCTCCATTTATTTGTTTATATCAGATTTGAAAGACCTAACTCATAAGTCATTGGAAAGAGTAACAAATGTTTGGTGGTCTGTCAACTAGTTCTGCTTTGCCTCATTATACATGATCCAGAAATTATAGAGAGAGTTCCCACTGATACACATTCATTGCTGCATGGGGAGCCCATTAAGGCCAAGGGCACGACCTCTCAAATGTAGCTGGAATGCTGAATGTACCAACCCAAAGACAACCATCAAATGCACTCCTAATGAATTCTTAGGTGGCTTTATCTCTGATAATTATTTATTCACATTTAGTTTTGGCTTTTGGCATTCAGAGATGTTAAGTATAGCCAATAACAGGATTGATTTTTTTTATCCTCAGTGAGTTTGGAATATCTTTAAATATTAATAGTAAGAATACAATCTTGGTCACCTAATCTATTTACATCAAAATTCAGCTTTCTTAGGCTTTTTTCCTCTTTCCCTAACTATTAAAAATGATGGTATTTTGCCAGTGAATTAATAGAGTCAAGCTTCTCTACTCTGTTTGCTTTTTAAAAAATAATTATTGTGCTGCTTGTTAAGATCATCACGCTGGTAGAGGCTCTTGTGTCACAGGGAGGCTCACAGTCTATTTAATCTTATGTCACAGGGAGGCTCACAGTCTATTTAATCTCTGAAAACGTCTTTATTATTTACGTTGATAACTTAAAGCCATCATCAGGAAAAATACCAAATTATCAAATATAAACACTAATAAACAAGTTATATAAAAATGAGTCAGCTCAACTGGACAGCACCCTGTTTACCAGATGTCCAAGACAACCAGTCACCATATTCCATGTATGTGAGATGTTGAAAAATCTAAGAACTGTCTAGCACATGATACATTTTTATGAGAATCATCATTGTATAGTTCAGATTTCAAGGTGCTAGACCACGGCCAAACACTAGCCTTTCACAGGTGTCACATTGAAAGCAGCAGCTTGTCCCTTGACTTAAATTATCTTATCAATTTACTGTCTTTTAATTAAAAAATGGCAGATTTTTTGGTGGCTGATCACCTGTGCCTTGACTTCTGTCTTGTATCTGTGGCTCCACCCGCATCTCACACCCAGGATGTCTGCTGAAAGCTCTTCACCTACCTGTCTAGTCAAGGCAATCTTTCCTTCTGTTCCTCCTCCCGTTTCCCAGGAAGGACTTGTTTGCACAATTAGATCAGGAATCTTGGCTTCATTTATTTCCCACAAGCCAGTGCAGCTTTTGCTTGTGAATGGAAGCAGAGAAACAAACAGTATTTATTTTCTGACCATGTCTCCTTATTCTCTGAATTGTTCTCTCTAACCAGTTTCTACTGATTGCTTTCCCAAATATGCTTTTTCATTTCAAATTATGTTTACAGTGTCCTACTCATGAGAACTTCTTTATCTGTCTTGTCAGATTCTTCAACTCCAAACTCCTGTTTTACCTCCTATAGAAAATATTATTTGACCCCCTTGGCTGAACTGCCTTTTTCTATCAGTCTTATTGTAGATGTTTGGTTGCAATTATGTGGGCAGCGGGTTACTTCAAAAGGGTCCATTGTGTTGTTTGGAAATTATACTAAAATGGCATATTCTTCCATTTCAATGATTGCCTGTTCCCCCAAATTAGATTATAAACACCTTAAACAAATATTCAAATAACAAAATTAAAAATATTAAAATAAAAAAAAATTAACCAATACTTACATTCAGATAAAACTTGGTCCCAAGATTTTCTCACGCCCAAGATGGAAGAATTTTATTTAAGTTTAATAATTTGCCTATTCAACAAACCATTCTATTTTATTTTATTTTTATTTTTTTATTCGTTTTTATTGTTTGGGATCCATTGAGGGTACAAAGAATTAGGTTACACTGGTTGCGTTTGTTAGATACAGTCCCTCTTACAAAGCATCCTATTTTATTTATTTATTTATTTTTAATTTATTTTTTTAATTGTTGAATCATAGCTGTGTACATTAGTGCAATTGCCTGTACCCATTCTAAGCAAAGCATCCTATTTTAAATGTGTCATTAATTCTTTATAGCTTCCTCCTCAACTAGTTTAAAGTAGTGGCATTTTAATTTATGTATTTATTTCACAAATGCAAATGCAGTGTGTACTATATGTCAGATACTCTTCTGTGTACTTCACAAATATTTTTTAACTTTCAAGACACCCCTCTGAAGTAGATGCTCTTCTTTCCTTTATTTTACATATGAGGACTGATTGACTGAGGAGTATGACTTAGCCAAGGTCATAGAAGTTAATAAATAATGGAGTTAGGATTCGGACCTACATTTTTAACCACTGTGCCCTAGGAACTTAGGCAAAAGCTTTTGCTAACAAATAAGCCACTGTGTTGTTGTTCTTTATAATGTCCTTATAGACTGAATATTATGTCACTGGAAAAAAAATAAACATCTTCATTTTAGTGAAAAGAAAACATTTTCAGTAGGCGTTGCATCAGAGTTTCTTTTGTGGACATGGAAAAGGTAGGAATTTAAAACCTAAAGAAATGGACTGAGTCCTGTAAGACTTTTGTTTCTACTGGCCTTTTGCCGTGGGTCATTATCCTGTTAATATGTCATAGTGCCCAACATCCAGGATAGAAACACGAAAGTCTCTTGAAGCAATCAACTCAAAATAGGGTACATATCACAGATTTCTTAATGGCCTCCCAAAGTGAAAGGTTCTCCACCCTGGTGTTGCATGGAGCCATCTTCCCCAGGACCAGCTGTTCCCATTAGGTATGTATTTAGGAATATTTGGTTCCTTTTAATCTGTACATAAATTGGATTGGATTTCCCTGAACAGCAAACAAAGAGGTTCTGCCTGTTTTACTGATGAGCACCTGGAAGTTGTCTTGGTTCGGTCACCAGTCACCTTAGGTTCAGAATTGTGGGACTTTGCTTCAGTCTCTGGTAGGAGGTTTTCCACAGTTTCTCACTCTTTGGGTTCAGGCTGCCATTTATATTCCCTCCAATTCTCTTTCTCTCTTTGGTTTTTGAAATCTTGGGTTCCTCAGATTTTTAAATTTAGGCTTAATGTTCTTCCCTTTACGAATATGGTTCTTAATGGCCAGGATCTCTTAATAACTAAAGGGAAATTGCAGTTTGCTTTAGAAAATACTTTCATCCCTATCCACTGGGTATGTTTATGCAACTGAAGTGTGGGATGGCCCGTTGACTGTTTGTAGTCTTAGGATAGTGTAAACATCAGATGTGGTTAATTCTATAGTTAATTCTATACCAATGATGTTCCTAGTTTCTTCTAAAATCAAAATTAGATGTGGATAAATTATTTCCAGTCAATCTTCTTTGAAAGTTGAAAACAAATGAGGCCTTGTTTTCTCTGATATTTGATTGATTTGGGTGTCATTATCAATAATTAATACATCGCTATTGCCCTTTAGTTTGCTTAAAAGTATACTTCCCAATGGTTCACTTTATTCTAGATGAAAGAATGAAGAACTGAAGAGTAGTCATCTATAAAGAGCTAACACATGGAAATTTGCTTGTAATGAAAATTATATATCAATGAATGTGACAATGTTCTATATAAGTAGCAATCTAGGAGTAATTAAGGAGTAATTATTTAACTGCCCAAACTGAAGGCTAACCCAGAAAGCATTTATATCTTTGTCTAGAAATTTGTGAGCTGTATATTTTTTTACCTTGTAAAGTAGAAGAGAAAAAAAAATAAAGCTCACATACCTATCCAGTGACTTATGATCACAGGAATTTGAAAATTTTGTGATTTATGCCTTGATCTGTTCATGATGAGATCTCTTACCTTTTTATTTTTCTATTTATTTTTGAGAGAAACTCTCACTATGTCACCCTTGGTAGCGTGCCGTGGCGTCACAGCTCACAGCCATCTCAAGCTCTTGGGTTCAAGAGATTCTCTTGCCTCAGCCTCCCAAGTAGGTGGGTCTAATGCAGGCACCCACAACAACACCCGGGTATTTGTTGTTGTTGTTGTCATTGTTCAGCAGGCCCTGGCCAGGTTTGAACCCCGAGCCCCAGTGCATGGGGCTGACACCCTATCCACTGAGCTACGGGCCAAGCTGGGATCTCCTGCTTCTCTATTTGACCTTTCTGTCTTCTATTTCTTTCCTCATTCATTCTGTGGCTTCACCACCAGATTAATATTCTTCCATAGTCTCTTGTAGTTTAAAATAAAAACAGCATGGTCATTGCTTTCATGGAGCTTGTAGCCCTGCATTGGGAACAGATAATGATCAATTAATCTCATAATTAAGTGGAATCATGAGCAAGAGCTTACATAAAAGGAATGTGATATTACAGCTGAGAAAAAAGGAATATAGTGCAATTACCAAGTATGTACGTGCTGGGCAAATGGTGCTGATGTTTAAATAATATATAGGGGTCATGTAATTACAGCGGTAGAGGTGGTGGAGAGCAAAGGGGTCTTTTGTGATGAAGGAACATGTATATCCATGTCCCATGATGGGCACGAACGCAGAAGTTTTAAGAAAAAGCTGTGGTGACATCTCGGAGAGTCAATGGGGAAAGTGAATAGTCTCTGATTTTAGGTTTCTGCTTGTATCTTTAGAGGTGTGGAACCTCATTGAAGAGTCTTAGGAAGTGAGTAACGTGATGAGACTTGACAAGATCATTCTTGCTGCAGTAGAGGACACAGTTTGGGTGAAAGTAAGCCATGGGGAGACCATTTCAAGGCTACCCCAAAGAGAAATTCTGGCAATTTAGATTCGATGATGGAGATAAATGGATGAGGAATCCAAAAGATAGTAGGAATTAACCAGGCAAAGATGTGGAGGCAATTATAACCTGCGACTATAGAACAAGAGCTTCAGAAAGGATCAGTCCCCATGTATTTAGAAAATTGGGAGGGATTTGAAGTGTCTGCAGCAGAGTTTGTTTTAAGAATGATAGCACTGGGAAGAAGGGTAGGGGCCAAATCAAAAACTACTTTTGTGTGATACTGACAGCCCAGAGGAATCAGACATCCATATGTCTAGTGTGGAAAAGTTTCTCCGGAAGCATGGAGGATGTTCCATGTCCCTTATGGAATTAATTGAAAAACTGCTATTTTTCATGTAAGACTTTTAATTATCCTTCATTTATCTCCCAAAGGCTGTTGAACATAGTAAGTCATTGTTAAGAACAAACATCATTATTTGGGGCATAGAAAAGTTGAAATTTATTCATACCACATAGTGCCACTTTCAACCTGGAAGGAGATTTTAAGAATGGAGAAGGGACTCTTTTGCCTCCTTTAGCAGAAGGCTGTGACTTTCTCATAGCGGCTCACACAGGATTGGCACACAGTACCTTTAATCAACAAATGTGAATAATATCATACAATTTTAAGTCCCAAATGGACATTAGAGGTTATTCATCTCTTGGAAAAAGTCTGCAAAATATTTTTATTTCAGTAATATTGTCATATATATTACAACCCTTGAGACTTTTCAAAACATTAAGTCAACAATTGCAACGTCCTGAGAGATCTACACCTCACATTTCACACATGTTGATCTTTTAGTCATCTTTGGAAAACTTTAAAAGTTTTAATTTCAGGTTGTTGCTGTACAGCACTTAACTAGTAATGTGGTAAGGGTACAGTCCATAGCATTAAATTCCTAATCTTAACCTCAGTTCTATTAACTTTAGGAATTTTTATTCCAGCGTGGTAACTTTAACCATCTGAGTCTTAATTTTCTCATCTACAATTCAAGTTCTGTTGATGTTTAATTAAAAATCAAAAGCCAATATAAATTCCAGCAACTTGAATTGCTCATTAATTTATTCAATAAACATTTGTGGAGTACCTCGTAGCCTGACAAAGGTGAACCGTACCTAATTCTTCTCTACAGAGAGCTCTTGAACTTGTGACAGAAAGAGGCAAGAAAGCCAACAGTGAGTGACAGAGCAGGGTCAGTTGTGAGGTGCTTGAGGGTAAGCTCACGGGAGCATCAGATGGTAGTGACTGCAAGTGGACTTTCAATATAAGTTGAATCTGGAAGATTGATAGAAATTGTCCATGCATAAGAAAAAAGGAAAAGTGTAGAGGACCAAAGGCAGAGAGAGAGAGAGAGAATAAAAATAAAGTGCATGCTGGGAATGGTGGCTCACACCTGTAATTCTGTCCCTCTGGGAGGCAGAGGTGAGAAAATCACTCGATCTCAGTAGTTCGAGACCAGCCTGAGCAACGTGAGACCCCATCTCTACTAAAAATAGAAAAATTAGAAGGAATTAACAAACTGTGGCACATGTATACTGTGGAGTACTATTCAGCAATAAGAAATGATGGGGGCTTTACATCTTTTGTGTTTACCTGGATGGAGTTCAAAGACATTCTTCTTAGTAAAGTATCTCAAGAATGGGGGGGGAAAAGTATCCACTGTATCAATAACAATATGAAACCAATATATAAACAACTAAATGCCCACATGACAGGAACGACCCAACTATAGTCTAGCAAGGGGGAAGAGGGAGGGCATTTGGCAGGATCTCACCCGCCAATGTACACAACGTGAGGGTGTGCAGCAGGCTTTCCCCCCACCTCTAGTGAAGGGCTGGACTACAACGTGAACTTCACCTTAGAATGGAAAACAATGTAACCTAAACATTTATATCCTCATATTAATTTGAAAATTAAAAAAGCTACAAAAGAAGAAAATAAGGAAACAATGTAACTTAAACATTTATACCCTCCTATTAATTTGAAATTTAAAATGCTACAAAAAAATAATAATAAGAAAAATTAGTTGAGTGTTGTGGCAGGTCCCTATTGTCCTAGCTGCTTAGGAGACTGAGACAGGAGGATTGCCAGAGCCCAGGAGTTTGAGGTTGCTGTGAGCTAGGTTAATGCCCTGGCACTCTAGCCTGGGCTACAGAGTGAGACCTGTCTCAAAACAACAACAACAACAACAACAACAAAACAAACAAACAAACAAACAAAAACAAAAAACAAAAAACAAACCCAGAAGTGGGCAGAGGTTGTGTTCTGAAGAGTCGTATACTCAGGCAGCCTTGAATCCTATGTCTAAAATCCTCTAGGAACCAAAGGGGTTATTCCCCAGTCTCAAAGGGGAATAACTCTCACTTTCATTACTGAAGGGAAATTTTTTTTAATCATGGGAAATGTGGTAAAATATAGAATAGGAAATTTTGAAAGATATAAGTTCTTCTTGACCTATGAGCAATATAAAAACATCATAAAATTATTATCATGATAAAAACTTTAAAAAATGAGATAGAAGCAGCCCCCAGGAGCCTTTTCTGTGAGCCTCTCTCACGGATAATAGCTCAAATTATGCCTGAATTTCCATCGTAATGATTGTGATTTCTTTTTTCAAGACTCCTAACTAAATCCCTGTTGGAGTTCTGAAGTTCTGGAAAGTCTTTAAAAGTAGCCAGATAATGACCCTAAGACATTTGGAACTTATTCTAACAGCTGAGAAAGTATATTGGTTAACACACAACTTTGGTCAGAAAGTGGGAAATTGAGAGGCTAAGCGCAGACACAGGTTAAAATTTCCCGTGAGAAGGTGTGTGTTCCGGCTTCTAGTGGGATGCTTGTGGCACCTGCTGGGAACCCTGGAAGTTTGTTTCTCCAACTCTTCCAGGCAAGAATATACGGAAACAACAGGCAAACCATGATCGCTAAGTCTGTTCCCAGAAGCTTTGGTCACTGGTTTCGACATTAGGTGCATCGCCTCTGTGGATGTTTGGTCCCAAAGAATGAAGGGGATTTTGCATTGTAATCACATCATGCATTTACTTAGGGAATTTTGAATTTTTGCGATTCTTATTGACTGTTCAGTGAAATTAGCTATTCAAAAGCATTTATGCTGGGGGCATCTTTGGAAAGAAAAGAAGTAGTTTTTATCTGCTTCTCTCATATACCTTTGCCTATCGCAGACTCTGCAAAAAGATGAAATAATTCATTAGGACTAAACAATTATCAATATTCATTTTTCAAATAGTATTTTAAGGGAGGGATGTGAAGTTTGTGATCCTTCTTTAGTGAAGAAAAAGTTTAAGGAACAACTTGAATGGTGTCAAGAAAAGGAGAGGGGAGGTTAATAGGTGGGAAAGATTGATTCTATTTTTTTTTTTTTTTTTTTTTTTTTTTGTGCCAGTCTGACTGTGTTGCCCTTGGTAGAGTGCCCTGGTGGCACAGCTCACCGCCACCTCAGACTCATGGGGTTAAGGGTTTCTATTGCCTCC
>CAUYPK010069449.1:0-11431 GCA_963574355.1 Loris lydekkerianus | reverse complement strand
TGGCAGCTTTCAGAATTTTCTCCTTCATATTAACTTTAGTGAAATTGATTATGATGTGTCTGGGGGATGTCGTATTCGGGTTGAGTCATGCTGAAGTTCTGAAACTGTCTGCTATCTTAATTTCAGAATCTCTTGGCATGTCTGGAAAGTTCTCCTTCATAATCTCATGGAGAAGAGACTCTGTGCCTTGTGAAGCCACTTCGTCACTTTTGGGGATCCCTATAAAACGAATATTGGTTTTCTTTGAATTTTCCCAGAACTCTCTGAGAGAGTGGTCTGTTTTGGTCTTCATTTATCCTCCTCTTTGAGGGTTTTGGAGTGTTCAAAAACTTTGTCATCAATGTCAGAAATCCTTTCTTCTGCTCGTTTCATTCTGTCACTGAGGGATTCTACTGTGTTTCTGAGATCTTTGAGGGATGCATCTTCTTGTCTGAATGTGTCAAAATCTTTGGTAATTTGGTCTTTAAATTTATTGAATTATTGAGATAACTTTTGGAATTCTAATTCAATCTTATTTGGTATCCAGATTCTGAATTCAATTTCTGACATCTCAGCTATTTTTTTGTGCATGGGGTCTTCTGCTGTTTCTGCTCCGTTGATCCTTGGGGGAGTTGATCTACTCTGATTATTCATATTGCCAGAGTTTTTCTGTTGATTTCACCTCATGATTGTTCTTCACCATTGCCTCTGGCCATCCTCAAAGTTAGGGAGGTTTCTCTCCAAGATTAGACCCCAGCAGAAATACTGTATTGTTGCTGGATCTTTGTAGGGAGTGACCCTTTGTGGTTCCTCTGGGGATGCTTTAGCTAGGGAGTTCTGGTTGTGGAAGCAGCTCCAGTATGTGATACACCCAGATCCAGTACCAGGGCTGGGAATGGTGTGCACAGTTCTGGGAGTCCCTGGTGACCAGTGACTTTGGAACTGAGAGCCCAAAGCTCCAGCAGTCTCTGGCCAGAAGAAGGGCTCTGTGCAGAGGCAGGAAGGGCTCCAAACAGCACATAGCTACAAGAGTCCCTGGCCAGTTGAACGGGCTATTGTGGTGACTGGAAAGACGTGGTGTTGCCTGGTTCCCGCAGTTTCTGTCAGAGAATGTGCAGGCCTGGTGGGGGGATGCTGCACAACTCTTATGGAGGTCTGGGCAGTGCCAAGCACAGGAGTTTGAGGTTGCTATGAGCTGTGACACCATGACACTCTATCCAGGGCTCCAGTGTGACAAAACCATCTCACTCTGCCCCTAAGGATTAAGGTTGTAAGGCAGCTCACTCCCCGCCTTTAGGCTGCTCAGTCACTAGGTTACTTTGTCCTGCCTGATCCTTGCTCTGGGACCCTGAGGGCTGAGCTTGCCAGGGAAGTTTTTTCACAATAGCTTCCTACACCCAGCTCAGTGGCTCAGTCTGGGGCTTCAGCCAATGCTGAAAGTTCTCCCCACTCCTGCTCAAGCTCTTCCCAAGGCAGTAAAACTGAGTGCCAAGTCCAGGAACACCAAAACAGTTCACAGGTAAGGCCTTTTCAGTTTGCAGTCTCACTGCTGCTTGTACTTATGGTTGCCGGGGTGATTAAGTTGATTAAACATACGCAACCACTTGCCAGTTTTCCACTGTTTTTGTCATCCTCTTGGGCTCCAGAAGTCCCTTGCTGGCTCCCTTTATCTTCAAAGGGATGATTATAGGCAGATCCCACCAGCCAGAGATGCCTGGAGTCTTGTCTCCCCAGACTCGCCGTGTGCAGTTCTGGGGTCAACTTTAGTAGGAATATATTTATATTGCAATATACTTTCTGGACACCTTATGGTGCTGTTAGTGGTGCCCAGGCTTTTACCTAATTCACAGTTTACATTGTTACCATGGTAACCACCCTCCCTGGCCTGTCACCATTTCTGGAGTTTCAATATAAGTCTGTTTTCTAACTGTTGCCTAACCTTTGCTGTTCTGTTCCAGATCACACCCCTATATGATCTCCAAACTCCAGTCTTTTCATTCAGCTCCCAGGTTCTCCCATGAACTGATAACTGCAATGGACTTTGGAGGAGGGGGTGGTTGCTGAAGGCTCCTGCTGCTGAGGCAGGTGGAGACCTTTCTTTCAGTTTCTGCAGTTCAGCATCTCACTTTTGAGTCCAGTTCCCTGCACACCCCAAACTGCCAATCCACATCAATATTCCCCACCAGGAATGGTCAGGTCTTTTTAATCACACCTGTTGCTCTGCAAAAAGGTGTCTGCCATTTTTGACAATTCAAAATGTCTCTGTTTTTCTTGCAGGATCCTTTCCCCTTAATTTTCTATCTGGATGCTTAGCCCCCTGAAGCTCTCAGCGGTACTCCTTTTTGGTCCCCAAATTCCAGTCAGAAATTCACACTTCAGTGTAATATTCATCAATTAACTAGGTTTCCCCAGGAACTGGAAACTGCAGTCC
Organism: Loris lydekkerianus; assembly: GCA_963574355.1. Taxonomy (NCBI): domain Eukaryota; kingdom Metazoa; phylum Chordata; class Mammalia; order Primates; family Lorisidae; genus Loris; species Loris lydekkerianus. The sequence continues at coordinate 9,021 of CAUYPK010069449.1, read as the reverse complement.
CCTATGTGGGAGGGGCCAGCTGCAGCAGCCACCCGTTGGCCCGTAGGAGTAATTTCTACAGCACAGTCCATTGCTCTCGGTTACACCTCAAATACAGCAATCGATAAATTTGCTGTATGTCTCCAGCTGTCTTTCTACATCAATCCTGTATGTGGGGAAGAGATCTAGAGCCCCCTCCCTCTAATGCAATCCTGTATGTGGGGAAGAGATCTAGAGCCCCCTCCCTCTAATTCTCCCTCCCCAGAGCCACCTGATGATTTGGGAGAGATGGGCTAGACATCCCTCCTGTCCACCAGCATTCTCTGCCTTCTATTGTTTCTTTTTTTCTTTTCATTTTTTTTTTTTTTTTCCCTTGTAGCTGTCATTGTTTAGCTTTCCCAGGCTGTGTTCAAACCCACCATCCTAGGTGTATGTGTCTGGCACCCTATTCACTGACATACGGGTGCCCTCCTATGAACCATTGTTTTCAGAAGATTCTACTCACATGGTCTGCCGATTTTTGAATAGGGTTGTTTAATTTTTATCTTTCTGATTTTACTCAGTTCTTTATAGAGTCCTGTGATCGGTCTTTTATCAGGTAAATAGCTGGGAAATATTTTTTTCATTCTTTAGCTTATTGTTTGCTCTGATAATTATTTTCTTGGCTGTGCAGAAGTTTTTAGTTTAATCATCTCATGTATTTACTTTTATTGTGACAGCCATTGGGGTCTTCTTTATAAATTATTTTCCTAATATCTAGTAGAATTTTTCCAATGTTTTCTTGTATAATTTTTGTGGTTTCATGTTTTATATTTAATTTTATTCCTCTTGAATTAACTTTTGTGGTGGTAAGAAATGTGTATCCTATTTCATTTTTCTGCCTTTGGCTATCCAATTTTTCCAGCAAAATTTTTTAATAGAGAATCATTTTCCAAATGCTTTTATCTGCTTTCTCCAAGATCAATTAGCATATGTGTATGGTTTCGTGTCTGAGTTTTCTGTCCTGTTGCTTGGTTTATCTATGTCTCTGTTTTTGTGCCCATACCATATTGTGTTTGTTATTACAGACTAGTAGCATAGATGAAAGTCTGTTACTGTGATGCCTCCAGATTTCATCCTTTTGTTTAAGATTGCTTTGGCTTTTCAGCTCTATTGTTTGGCATAAATGCTAAATTATTTTTTCTATATGTATGAAATATGACATTGGCCTTTTAATGGGGACTGCATCAAGTCCATAAATTGCTGTGAAGTATGGACATTTTGACAAAACTTGTTCTATGAATCAGTGACTAGAATATATTTTTTCACTTGTTTGTATTATATACAGTTTTTTTCTCAGTGTTTTTCTTTTCTTTCTTTTCTTTTTTTTTTTTTTTTTTTTTTAAGAAACTGTTCATGGGGCTGATGTCTAGTATGGCTGGGGGAAAAAGAGAATCCAGCTAATGGATCAGGCATGGAGACCTTACCTGGATTTTTAGCTCCAGGAAAATATCCAGGTGTTGACTTGCAGGTGACAGCAGGTGATATGTCCAAGACTGACTCTGTAGGCAAGTGTCTGGGAGCCAGCAGGAATGGCCAACACCTCCATGGAGGTCTAGGGAGGAGTGGAAGACATTCTGCAGTTATCAGTTTTGGGGGAAAACTGTGTGTTGAGTGGAAAGTTTGGAAGACCAGGTGGACTGGGACAGTACACAGCAACTAGATTTGAATATTGGGTGGAATGGATTTACCATAGGTTTGGTAGCTGGTGAAGCAGCCATGCATGGAAGGTATCTGCTGCCAGGTAGCTGCCATTGTGGAATGGTCCTGGGAGGGTCCTGAGGATGGACATCTCAAGAAGATCCCTAAAGAATGTCAGTTTCCATTATTCCATGGATCCGAATTCAAGTCTTGGGGGAATGCTGAGTAGCTACAACTCCCCCCAGGAACTGTTGTAGGGAGAAGTATGAGACCTGTCTCTGAATGATTCTGGAGGGCTTTATGATCTCAACCTTGCAGGGACTGAATGCTGATAAACATGCAGGCGATCACTTAGGGCAACTAACTTAGGACTCATGACCATACCCATAAACTCCAGGAGGGTTCTTTGTGTCCTAACACTATGGTACTACTTTGTCTCCTTATAATATATTACAACATATATGTATTTCTATTAAAGTTTATCCATTCCCTATATGTATGTATTTTTTTTTCTTAATTTTTTGCTAACTTTGATGCTGTTTGTGGCTCTAGGAGCTTTTTGTTGTTGTTGTTGTTGTTGTTTACTTTCCTTTCTTTTTTCTTACAAATTTGTTTGGTTCTGTTGTTACCTTCTATTTTTACTTTCATAAAAAACAAGGACTTCTGTATTTTAATGTCACCAAGAGCAGGGCTATTTCTGCCTCATTTATTCCCTCTATTATTCTCCTATTTATTCTGCCTCATTTATTCACTCTTCTCCTTCTTCCTCTTTTTTGATAGAGACTTTTCTACTTTTCTCATCTTTACCACATAAATCACTCATACAACATCTAAGGTATCCTCTCCTCTTTTTGTTCTCTCTTCTTTCTTGCATTATTGCCTCTTCCCCATCTCTACTTTGTTTGACACAACGTTATTTTTCATTTTCTTTCCTTTTTTTAAAATTAATTAACTTATTTTTTGCAGTTTTTAGCCAGGGCTGGGATTGAACCCACCACCTCTGGCATATGGGGCCGGCGCCCTACCCCTTTAAGCCACAGGCACCACCCTTTTTAAAATTTTCTTTATCTATGCTATTATTATTATTATTATCATTATTATCATCTCTGCGTGCTTGGCTGGCCCAGCATTGGTCTGGCTGGGAGCTCACAGCAGTCATCTGGCTCAAGGGGGCCAAGAGATCACTGTCTGAGAGCCCTTCTACATTTGGCCCTAGGAGGACAGAATTGGCAAGTCCACACTGCAGAATCTTGCTTTTCCTTTTTCATTTTCATTTATATTTTTCTTTCTTCTTTTTGCTCTTTTTTGTCTCTTCCTGTATTTTTCATACTAATTTAGGAAGGTTCTATCTTTGCTCACCCTGGTAAGGAGCTCCTGCTTTTGAGGAACACACCCAGCCCAGACTCACAAAATCCTTGAGTTACAGACATAGACTTAACACTCTTCAGATGAATACCATTTCTCCTATCACTCACATTCTCTCTTCCTATTCTCCTTATCTTTGTTCTTTAATTTTGTTCTTATATCCCACTTTCTGTTTTTCTTTCTTCCTTTTCTGAGACAGGTTCTCAGTTTTTAGTCCTCAGTAGAGTGTTGTAACATTGTACCTCATAGCAATATTAAACTCTTGTGCTTAAGTGATCATTATCTTACCACAGTTTTCTATTTTTTTATTCTTTTTTTTTTTTTTTTTTTTTTTACATTTTGAGACAGTCTGTCACCCTCAGGAGAATGCCCAGGATGTCAGTCACAGCAAACTCAAACTCTTAATCATAAGCAATTCTCTTGCCTCATCCTCCCAAGTAGCTGGGACTACACACCCCCACAGAAACACCCAGGTAATTTAAACAACCCATTGTTGTTTATCAGACCTGGGCCAGATTCAAACCTATTAGCCTGGGTGTATGTTACATGTGCCGAGCCCAGTTTTTCATTTTTAGTAGGCTTTCTCCATGACTTAACAATTATGAATTGGGCTGCAGTAAACATTCTGGTAAAGATATTTTTCTTATAATGTGCTTTTCGGTCTTCTACTAAGAATATACTAGGGTATATACCTAGTAGAGGAATTATAGGATTGAATGGAAGGTCTAATTTTAGATCTCTAAGTGTTCTACATACATTTTTCCAAAAGAAATGTATTAATTTGTATTCCCACCAGCAATGTAGAAGTGTTCCCTTTTATACACATCCACACCAACATCTCTAGTCTTGGGGGTTTGTGATATGGGCAAACCGTACAGGAGTTAGATGATATCTCAAAGTAGTTTTGATTTGCATTTCTCTGATAATTAAGAATTATGAGCTTTTTTTATGTTTATAGGCCATGCACCTGTCTTCCTCAGATAATTTTCTCTTAAAGTCTCTTGCCTGGCCTGAGATGGGATTATTTGTTCTTTTCTTGCCAATACGTTTGAGTTCTCTGTGGATTCTAGTTATTAAACCTTTGTCAGAGACAAAACATGCACATATCTTCTCCCATTGTGAGGACTGTCTACTTGCTTTACTTGCTGTGTTCTGGGCTGTGCAGAGGATGAAGCGGGAACATATTCTTCTTGGTAAAGTATCTCAAGAATGAAAGAAAAAGTATCCAATGTTCTCAGCCCTACTATGAAACTAATTTTGGCTTTCATATGAAAGCTATAAACCAGTTATAATGTATGAATATGGGCAAGGGGGAGAGGAAAGGGAGGGGAGGGCGAAGGATGGGCAGAGGGAGGGTGATTGGTGGAATCCCACCTACAGTGCATCTTAAAAGGGTACATGTAAAACTTCTAAATATAGAATATAAGTGTCTTAATACAATAACTAAGAAAAAGCGAGGAAAGGTATGTTAACCAGTGTGACAAAAATATGTCCAATGGTGGGGTGGAGACAAGATGGCTGACTGAAACCAGCTTTCCACAGAGGCTCCCGTCCAGAAGGAGAGTTAAAGGACAAACATTTAGGAAGTAACCTGGTGGATTTGAGCTGCACCAAGAGAGAAGGTTGAAGAACACACATCAATCCTGCTGAGGTGAGCTGCGACCCCAAGGATACATGCAAAAGGTACAAAATCCATCACTAAGCAGACGGGAGTTCCCTCCCCCATGAGAATGCTCAGAGTACCCCACAAACAAATGGGAAGAGTTCAAAGGTCCACCCACTACACTCCACAGAAGAGACCCTCTAAAAACTGAACCTACCTCACCTACTAGGTTGCCATGGCATTCTCCTGCCAGGCATAAAACTGTATAAAACTGTATATATTCTCTCCCTGCAACTCTGAGCTCCCAGAACTCCCCTCCACTCTCACTATGAGGTCTGGAGACCTGCTGCACGGGAGTTCATATTCATGGGTGATTACTCAGGGGGTGTGGACAGTGCCTAAACTGCAGGTGGTCAGTGCTGACTCTGGGGCATGGGAGCGAGGAGAGGACAGTCAGCTGAGAGGGAACCACACCAGAGCAGCAGTTCCCTGAGGCACGGAGCAACAGCTGTCTTTTAGCAGCATTACAGCCACCCATATAACTGTGTAAAACTGTATATATTCTCTACCTTCAAATCTGAGCTCCCAGCATTCCTCTCCACTCTCACTCTGAGGTCTGGAAGCCTGTCCTCCAGTAGTCCAGTCTCTTGGGTGACTTCTCGAGGGATGTAAACAGGGCCTAAACTGCAGGTGGTCAGTGCTGAATCTGGGGTGTAAAAGTGAAAAGAGGACTGTTGGCTGAGATGGAACCCCACTAGAGCAGCAGTTCCCTGAGGCTCGGAGCAGCAGCCATCTTTTAGCAGCAATATGGCTCCTTCCTGAATATTCTGAAGACACACTCCATGTCTCCTTGGGCAACCAGAGGAGGCCGGCAATCACCCATGAGTAAAGAATTTGCCTGAGGTGGTACCGACTCACAGACCCAGGAATTTCCCAGGTCAGGGATGACCCAGAGGACTGCTTTACAGAGCCTAAGACACAGCTGGCCCTCTGCGGATCATTAGCCTATAGACAAAGGAAGGCAGCAGGAAAGAACTGACAGGTAACCGAGTACAAACATGCAGGAGCAAAGACAGGGCTTTGGAACTAAAAACAGCTTCTCTTCTGCAGGGGAATTTAATAGGAACAGAAAGAAAATCTTGCAAAGTTGTTCTATTCTGTTCTGTCAGTAACATCAATTAGGGGTGGGGCTGGACCTGAGTGAACACCCCCCAATCTTCATCAAGCACCCGAGGCTGTCAGGCCTCACATCCTCCTGCTAGCTAGAGGCAGAGCACAGAGGCCTGGCAGAATTCCTTGTGATCCAGGTAGGTGCAAAACCCTGGAGTATCTGTTCAACATAGGCAACTGGGTCAGCCAAATGCAGGGATATCAGTGGCTGGGTGTGAAATAGGTGCAAAGTGGGGAAGGAGGCATCAAACTTCACAGACTGGTCTGTTTTCTTGGTGGCTCCTCCTGATTCCCTGCAGCAATGGAGCAAGGCATATCAGTGTAGTCACCAGACCCCTGTGATCCAGTTCCCAGAGACCTCTTCCACCCAAGACAGGTGCTGACTGAGACAATTGATTTGGACCTTTTGAACTGAGCTAATTGCCTGAAGACTATCCAGGTGATGCCCTGGATATGTGGTTGTAGGAAGGTTTGATTTTCCTTTGCCAATTGTTGCCTGTGGGGGGCAGGGTGACTTAATTGATAGTATTTCTCCACAGCTAAGACTTCAACCCACAGTAACTGTTTCAGTAGAATCAAACAGAAACCAGCTGAAAAATAGATAGAAACACTTAGCCCCACCACACCAAACAGGGCCCCAGTTTCTTAGGCCACAACACCGTATGGGTCCTTGAAAAAATTCCAGGGGAAAAAATCAAAGGGAGTAAAACAATCATAGGGAAGAATCAGCGGAAAAACTCTGGTAAAGTGAATAATCAGAATAGATTAACACACCCATGGTAAGATATGGCAGATGAAATTGAAGATTCCATTCAGAAACAACTGGCTGAGATGTCAGAAATCGATTCAAAATTTTGATTGCAAACAAGATTAATAAAATGGAGGAAAATTTGTTATTAGTACTTCGAGCGGCAATTCAAAAGTCAGAATTAAAAATTTGAGGAGAAATTAAAAATATGTCTCAAGTATTTAACAAATTTAAAGACAAAATCACCAAAGAATTAGACACACTGAAGCAGGAATTTGTAGCCATCAAAGATCTAAAAAATACAGTAGAATCCCTCAGTAACAGACTGGAGCACTTGGAAGTAAGGATTTCTGACATTGAAGACAAAGCCTTTGAATGCTCCCAAACTTTCAAAGAGGAAGAGAAATAGAGAGCAAAAACAGATCATTCTCCTGGGGAGCTCTGGGATAATTCGAAGGAGGCTAATATCTGACTCATTGGAATCTCTGAAACTGATGAAGTGGCCTCACTAGGCACAGAGGCCCTTCTCCATGTAATTATGAAGGAGAATTTTCCAGACATGCCTAGAGATTCTGAAATTCAGACAGCAGACAGCTTCAGAACCCCAGCATGACTCAACCCAATAAGACATCCCCCAGGCATATCATAATTAACTTCACTAAAGTTAATATGAAGAGAAAATTCTCAAAGCAGCCAGACAGAATAAAGCCATTATATACAAAGGGAAGAATATTACAATGACTAAAGATCTCTGTGCTGAAACTTTTCAAGCTAGAAGAGGGTGGTCATCGTCTTTTAATCTCCTAAAACAAAATAACTTTCAACCCCGGATCTGCCTCCAGCTAAACTGTGTTTCATTTATGATGGAGAAATTAAGTACTTTAATGACAATTATATGTTGTAGAAATTTGCAATAACCAAACTAGCTCTTCAGGATATTCTCAGACCTATCCTCCACAACGGCCAACCCAATTCTATACCACAAAAGTAAACTCACTCAGAAACTTTTGATCAAACACAATCTTCCACACTGCGGAAAGGCTTAAAAATGTCCACTGGATGCTTGAAATACTCAATACCCAAATTTCATCAGACTTATCAATATTCTCCATTCATATGAAATGCTTAAACTGTCCTCTAAAGAGGCATAGGTGAGCTGACTGGATACAAAAACTCAGGTCAGATATTTGTTGCATAAAAGAGTCACATCTTAACTTAAAAGAAAACACAAACTCAGGGTGAAAAGATGGTCATCCGTATTTTAGGCAAATGGTAATTAGAAAAAAGTAGGTTTTGCAATTTTATTTGCAGAAACAATAGGTTTTAAACCAACAAAAGTAAAGAAGGACAAGAATGGTCACTTCATATTTCTTAATGGTAATACTTAATATGATGAGATTTCAGTTATTAATATCTACATATGCAACCAGAATGCACCTCAATTTATAAGAGAAACTCTGACATTAGCAACCTGATTTCCTCCAGCTCCATAATAGTCAGAGATTTCAAAACTCCTTTGGCAGTGTTGGATCGCTCCTCCAACAAGAATCTGAGCAATGAAATGTTATATTTAAACCTAACCATCCAGGATTTGGATTTTTTTTTTAAATTAAATCAAAGCTGCAAACATTCATATGATCACGGGGCATCATACACTAGCTTTACAGACCATTTGACACATTTTCATCACAATGATTAACATAGCCTTCCTGGCATTTTCCCAGTTACCGTGCCAACACATTTACATTCCACATTTACTAAGTTTTGTATATACCCTTGTAAGATGCTCTACAGGTGTAATCCCACCAGTACCCCTCCCTCCGCCCACCTCCTCCCTTCCTCCTCTCCCTTTCCCCCTTTCCCCTAGTCTTAGGTTGTAACTGGGTTATAGCTTTCAGGTGATAGCCCTAAATTAGTTTCATAGTAGGGCTGAGTACATTGGGTACTTTTTCTTCCATTCTTTTTTTTTTTTTTTTTACATTTTCATCAATGTTTTTTATTTTTTTATTTTTTTATTGTATTTTATTTTTTTATTATTAAATCATAGCTGCATACATTAATATGATCGTGGGGCATCATACACTAGCTTCATAGACCATTTGACACATTTTCATCCCACTAGTCAACATAGTCTTCCTGGCATTTTCCTAGTTACGGTAGCATGACATTTACATTTCACATTTGCATTTCACCCTTACCCTTGTAAGATGCCCCATAGGTGTGATTCCACCAATACCCCTCCCTCCATCCCCCTCCCCTTCCCTCTTCTCCCTTTCCCCTTTCCCCTATTCTTAGGTTGTAACTGGGTTATAGCTTTCATGTGAAAGCCCTAAAGTAGTTTCATAGTAAGGCTAAGTACATTGGGTACTTTTTCTTCCATTCTTGAGATACTTTACTAAGAAGGATATGTTCCAACTCCATCCATGTAAACATGAAAGAGGTAAAGTCTCCATCTTTCTTTAAGGCTGCATAATAT
>CAUYPK010069446.1:0-17695 GCA_963574355.1 Loris lydekkerianus | reverse complement strand
ACCCTCTGTTCCTAGGGCCCCCCCCCCCCCCCCACTCTTAAAGGTTGCTCTGTGCTCCTAGTCACTGCCTTTGGCTCCTTCTTTATTTCCATATAGCTTTTCCAGCAGTTACTTAGATCATCCAGCTAGCAGGAGAAATCTCTAGAAGGAATGTTTTAGCAATATTGAGTCCAAGTTACATAATCGCAAGTGTGACATCCTGTCTCCTGTGCTAGTGGTAGGAAGCAGGCAAGCAAATAGGATGACTTATGCAAGAGGGTGAGTGCTGGGCGGTGTGGGTTGTGCAGGGGCCTTAGAGCGTTTGTAATGGTTCCTGTGGGTACCACACTCAGAGCCTACTGACGGCATGGCTGTTTGGGTGGGCAGAGATGAAATCTGTTTAAAACAGGTGAGCCTAAAGAATAGAAAACCAGAAAAATTTTTACATTCTTTGTCCTATGGCCCAAATGACCATCCTTCAGAGCCATATTAATTTAAAAGTAGTTTTCAGAAGCTGATCTTCATTTTAGAAGGAATTTAAAATAATCTGAAGTGCATGATTTATAATAGTTAAAGCATAAACAAGCACACTCAACCAAATGCAATGTTGTTTCCTTTTGATACACAGTTGTATTCTGGAGTGTATGTTGGTATTTGTATAAATGCTAAAACTATTTCACAGTTACTTATTGGAAAGTTGACAGCAATTCATGGATTCTGTTACACTTATCTATAATAATGCTTCCCTAAAGGGAGGCAATTTAAATAATTATCATAGGAACCTTTACTTTATTATTTTGGTTTTTAGAAAATTTTTAAATATTTTTTACTGTTTGTAGCAGTCTTATATACACAACAAAATGGAGAGAAAGGTATAGAGAGTGTCCATGCCCCCTCCCCACACCTGCACAGCCTTTCTCCTTATCACTGCCCACCCAGGGGCACATTTGTTACATCCAGGGAAGCTGTGCTCACAAATCCTAGTCAGCCCCGGAATTTAGAGAATCCATTAAGGTCCACTCAGGTGTCATATATCCTTAGGGTCTGCACAAATTCATAATGTATCATGACAATGTACAAAACAATGTATTAGCTTTTTATTATAAAATTTATAAATGAATTTAGGGAAAAACATGAAATTGTTTTGATTTTTTTCTTTTGCTTCTTTTTGACCCTTGAAAGAGACAACATAATGTCAGGAGCTTGACAAAAATTTGGCAATAAAGCAGGTTGTGTTTTTAGAACAGAAAGTAAGCATTAATTAGAGAAAGAAACAAAGCACTGTCATTGGGGCAGTGACACTTTGTCTCTGGAAACTACCGTATATACTCGAGTATAAGCGGAGTTTTTTGTGCCGATAAAACTCGGCTTATACTCAAGTATGTACGGTAATGCATTATGCGTTTCATTTTTGCTTTAGCTAATACTTGCTTCTTTATTTGGCAAGTGGTTGGTTTTTTTGTTTGTTTGTTGGTTGGTTGTTATTTTTCCTGTTAGAATTTTAAACACATATGATTTTCATATTGTATATGTATGTTTACATCTTGGTAGAAACCAACTTAAAAGAAGGACAAATATGTTCACCAAGCTAATGAAATTAAGCTAATACAATTGTATTTCTTGCTGTTTTTATTAGTTAGAAAAATTTTATGTCATTTCCTTGCTGTTAATACTATCATTCATTATTGAAAAACATCTGCAATCTCAATTATCAACTCTCTCTTTCCCCTAATCAGCCATAAAATTTACCCTAAGGTAGTGAAACCTGCATATAATGGGAGTGCCTTTACTGGTATGTTTTAAAAATGAATATGTCGGTATACACACACACACACACACACCTCTATATATAGAGGGATGTATTTGATTAAATATCTCAATGCAAAGAATATAACGTTTGGTGTGAACTTTTAAAGAGCCCTTGAGGTCACAAGAACTTACATTAATGATTTAAATTAGACAATATCTTCAATTCAAGACAGGTTAGAAAAAACACCCAAAACGTTTTTTGTGTAGCAATGAAACCTATTTATTCTATTGGCCAATTAAAATTTAAAACTATCTTTCTAAGACTTGTATGTGTGGGAGGGTTTATTTTAATTTAAATTCAAACACATACATTGTCTTTTTTATGCTAGATTTCAAACATTTTTGGTCCTGTGAGTTAGTTTATATATTTTATCCCAAGGAGGCTAAAAGTATCTTATCTCTTAACACTGAAGATTGCATCCTGTAACAAAGACACAAATGAAAACTAAATGTTAAGTGTTGTATTTAAATTTCTCTAAATTAGCACCATAATTTAAAGAACTTTATTGAAATTTTGTGAGAACTCAGAGGAAGAGCCCTCTGGGGATGGTTCTAGTACAAGAATTATGTTCTCAGTTTATTGTAATGAGCTTTAATTTTAAATGCCTATTACAGGCTCTAAGTAAACTTAGCGCACTCTATCTGTTAAAATTTGAGACTTTAGGGAGAGATTCATAAACCATTGTAGCATTTTTTTTCAAAATGGTAATAAAGCATGTAGTTTTCTATATACACTTGACTATGACCAATTAGAGAAAGGAAAGGTGAAAAGGTAGGTATTAATAGAGACTAGACTGGGGTGGCACCTGTGGTCAAGGAGTAGGGGGCTGGCCCCATATAGCAGGGGTGGCAGGTTCAAGCCTGGCCCTGGCCAGAAAAACAAACAAACAAACGAACAACAACAACAACAACAACAAAAACAAAACAAAACAAAAAAAACTGCAGAGAAAAAAAAATGGAGAAAAGACTGATAGGCTATTTTTTTTAAATTTGAATAAAAATTTTCAGAATTAAAATTTATCCAGCTTTCCAAAAGTGTATTATCTGTTGCATATCTCTTAAATAAAAAGCTTTAAAGGATAATGAGAAAATAAGATCATACCATTTACATTCAATTTGTCACAAAACAACAAGAGACTAATATGATTAAGGTAGAAATAGAAAATCAAGTTTTCTTTTGCTATGACTATGACCCTGAAAAAATTAGAGAACAACTTGAAAAATGTTAGCTTTAAACTTAAGTGAAATATATATTTGAATCTTTTACATTTTTTGGAAATCATACAAACTTCAATAATGATATTACATTGAAACTGGAAAAGTAGTCTACAAGGTGGAGTCTGAGAAGCCGAGTTGAGGCAGTACAGCTGACCTAGTCCGCGAGTTCACATTCTTCCCACCCCGACCCACACATCCTTCCTCTGTGATTATCTGGTTAAGATTTCTACATGATTGTGAGGATGTTTGCCCAGGAGTCTTGAGGAAGCAGTCACACACAGACAATCGATGTTGTGCATTGGTGGGGTAAAAGATACTTTGATGATATGATGTTTTCACTGCTGACTCTCTTATTTTGTTAAAATGAAAATTACCTTTCTGTTCAAACATCTTGCAATGCTTGAATGGAAATCTCTTTAATGGCACCCCATATCAGATAAAGCTAAATTTTTCTAAGTTTGTTGTATTGTATTTCTACTATAAAAACTGTTAGAATTGTAATTGAGGCAGACCAGAATTGAGAGTCTACTCTTTCTGTTCTCTGGAATTTCTTACCTTCTGATAATAAAACCCGTTAGATCTAATGCTCGTCTCTGCATCTGCCTGAAAGTGACAGGTGGCCGGACCCTCTCCATCCAGTAACAACATTCTGCGTCAGAGACTGGTTAAGCCACACAGCAAACTTGCTTTCAAAGCTGATACTAAGCTACCCATCACATGCCTACTGTGTGTTCTCCAGTAGGGTGTGCACTAATCTATGTGCACGTCCTGGAGGCTGCTGAAGGTGGTCACTCCTCCGGACAGAGGGGTCTGGTCTTTGAGCCAGGTCTTGAAGTCTGCAGAAGGCAAGACAGGACACAGCCATTCAGGAAATGTCTTACAGTGATGTGAGGTTCAAGTAAAAGAAAGTGAAGTTTTGAGAATGTCCAGTCAATTTCAGTTCAGGTAGGTCCTTGGTGATTAATTAGGACTTTTAAAAATTACTTTTAAGAAGTGAGACTATTGGTGAGATATTGAGGAAAGGGCTATACTTTAAATTCCAAATGAACTTTTAAATTTCTGGAGCTTTAATTCATTCTCATTGGTCCAGTAAGGTGATAACCAGTGGGTTTGTTTTGGTCTGGGCCCACTCCTTTTGCTCCAGAGGCAGGGATAAGACAAGGTTGAGTGTCCTGAGTGCTTGTGCACTTCTTGTAATGATGTTAATGTGTTAATTACATTATTGCCCTTGCCATCATAATTTCATGAATTACTTCTAATTAATCATGCTTGATGTTACATACAAGTAAAATGGGTATTACAGTGGAACTATGAAGATCCAGCTTCACACCTCATTGGAAGGATTCATAGTCCATTTCTTCTGTGCTATGAAGAAAAACAGGAAATTTGTAAAAACGGGAAATTCAATTACTCTCTCTCTTCATTTTTGACACAGGGAAAATAAAGAGCATGGTTTCACTAGTTTCTATGACTTTTTTTTATGGCTATGTGTATGTGTTTGTGAGACTGAGTGGGTGTGTGTGAGTATGTGAGAGGGAGGGAGAATATTGCCTTATCCCTATTAGCAACACCCTGGGAAACATTGATATGTTACTTCCTGTACCTTCTTTCATAGTAAGTGCAGGAAAAAGAAGTAAAGGATACAATAGGATAAATTGTAAATTCACAGCACACACTTAGAAATGTTTAGGTTTCTTTCTATAAAGATGATTGTAAATGAATAAAACATCCCTGATAGTTGTGTTGCTGACGTTATCGTAAAGAGTTTACCGGGTCTATTTTCCAGTAGAAAAACTTGAATTGTTTTGAACCATGAGTTTATCATGCTTGACATTATTCATTTTATATGCATTGAAGTAAATTTAATTTTTCCCTCATGACAATTCAAATTTCAGTTTTTCTGGAGAAGGGATTATTGATCACTTAAAATACTTATTTTCCTGACTTCTAAAAACCAGTTTGAGGGAACACAACAGCATAGCAAGGGCAAGGCTCTGTGCTGTCTCATGGATTGGGAAACAAATTATATTACCATTGGCCTAATAAATAAAATATCTGAAGTTTGTGGAAATGAAATATTTGCTGAAGTGGAAGAGTATAGATTTTAAATGTACAAATTTTTAACATTATAACCTTGAATTAGAAATGTCATCATGTTATTATTGAAAGAAACTGTTAGTAATCTCCTGTTTTTCACCTTCACATGTACATATGTATATAATTTTTGACATAAAATGTTAGGAATAAATGAACAAAACAAAGAGAAAGAAAGGGCCAGCGTCTGCCAGCCAGAGGGACCTTGCTGCCAGAGCGTCGGTGTGAGCTCTGACTTAACACTTATACATCACAGGGGATGCTGAGACTGAGCAATTCTGGAGCTCCTGTATTCTCCAAGCATCTCTGACAAGCAGCCTTTGGCAGCAAGTCTGCATTTTCCACTAGCAGTTACCACTGTTTAGGTGAAGGATGGCAGCAGTGGTTTCTCAGCTCTGCCAAGAACAAGGCTAGCCAGCTGTTCTCTGGCACCAGGAGTTAGAAGGAATTTTGTCTGAAATAAGAAACAATCAGTTCTCATGATCTTGATTTTTACTTTCCTTCAGTTTCTTTTTGCTAGTCTCATCACCATCATACTTCTTCTTACTCTAAGAAATAAACAAAAATAAATCATTAGAGAGCTCTAGGGGCCATAAAAATCTCAGTGACGCCGATAAGGTGGGAAATTTTCTTTCTATATTTTACTGTTTAGAGCATATATTTATATACATATGTATATTTGGAAATATATATTTTTCACACATACACGTACAGACACATGTGAGTTAGGGGTGCCAAGCTCTCAGGTCATCAAAACTTTGCATGTTTTCTACTTCCCAAAATGTAACTACTAATAGCCTATCAATGACTAGGAGCCTTACTGATAATACAAGCTGTTGATTAACAGACATTTGTATGTTAACAAATAATTAACTATAAAACAGTTGATTAACAGATATTAACAGTACATATGTATTATGTACTATATTCTTACATTAACTAAGCTCAAGGAAAGAAAATTATATTAAGAAAACTATAGCAAAGAGAAAATATATTTACTATTCATTAACCAAGTCCCACTCCTCTTCTTCATCATGAAGGCCTTAATCTCATCATCTTCATGTTAAGTAGGCTGAAGAGGAGCAGGAAGGGTTGGTCTTGGTGTCTCAGCAGGCAGGGACAGAAGAGATGAAGGAGATGGCCGGGGCATGGTGGCTCACACTTGTAATCCTAGCACTGTGGGAGGCCAATTTAGGTGAATTGCTTGAGCTCAGGAGTTTGAAACCTGCCTGAGTAAGAGTGAGGCCCTGTCTCTACTAAAAATAAAAGAACTAGCTGAACGTAGAGTAGCCCCCAACACCACGGCACTCTACCCAGGGTGACAAAGTCAGACTCTGTCTCAAAAAAATTTATTAATTAATTAAAAATAAAATTAAGTGAATAAATAAAATAAAGAGAGAGATAAAGGAGATGGAAAGATAGCCAGAAGACACAGGCAAATTCTGTGTAATCTTAAATGAAAAAAGCCTGTATAAATTGACCTTCACAGTTCAAACCTGTGGTACCCCAGGGTCAACTGTATATTGAATTGTTACACAATTTCTTATTTTTCAGGCCTCACAGCTCTCAAGAATAAAGATCATAATCAAACTGCTATTTGTTGTACTGTCTTCCAAATTTCCTGGAATTCCAAATCCTGTAGTCCTTTTCTTAAATTTTCCTGTTTGATATTCACATTGAATGAGTGCACCTGTATGGAGGACTCATTCTTCAATTAGCTCTCTCTCTCTCTCTCACTTGAGTTTTCAATGAAACAAATTTAAGGCCATGCAAAGTGAATTATATCCCTTGGGTCAGGGCATCTGCTGGGTCCTGAAGAAAGTCTCACAAGCCGCCACATTGCTCCATAGTATTGGAGTCACACTTGTTCTTTTTCTCCCAGTAGAAAGTGGCTTAAGGAGAATATAATTCTGGTCAACCCTGGATGCACTGACATCTCTTCCATGTGAGAAGGACACATGACCCACTAGTCTATCTTTAGCCTTTCCACCCTCAGCCACTTCCATTCTATCCACACACCCAATTTTTCTCTCACCTGGTCTTTTGACTCTTTTCTAATCACGTTAGGGTCTCCGTTGACACTGTTACTGGTTCTTCCCCTGGAATGCTTTCTTCCCTGATATCATCTCAGCTACTACCTGCCTATCTTTCACACAGGAGTTATTCAGAGATCCTTTCTTGAGTGTCTTTGAGGAAAGCTAACCACTCAGAGACTTCCTTGTGGAATACGGATTGTGAAGTGACCAGACCCCGACAGCCTGGGAGGTTCGTTCAAGGAATAGCCCCCAACTGCTGCTCCCCCCTTCCTAAAAATCAACAGTTCTTTCTCCTTGCTCCCTCTTCCAGAAGTCAGGTAGCTTCTGTGCATCTCTTGCCTAAAAGCTCATAACCTTCTCTCCTTAAAATTAATCTTTATTCCATGTACTATTACTTCCCCTCATGCTTGTAAGATAAAAATATCCCCACTTTCCTTGTTGATTTGCAACATTGTTAGTATAGCAACCTAGTTTAGTACTATATAAATGAAGCTGTTCACACAATGTGGTGCTGGCTGCAGCCATCAGCTGATCCAGACCTCCCAACCCCGACTTTATCTCTTGTGCGATCTTTGTCTCTGTGTGTCTCATTTTCTCATTCCCCACCATTCCCACTCTGGTTTGTTTACTCTTCATGCTGGTTCACAAAACTCCCTGCCACCAGATAAATGCATTTCCATCTGTTTATAGGATACTCGAGGTCAGTTCACTGGAAAGCATCTTCTGAGGCAGAGACTTAGATGCAAGAGGTTTAATGGGTAATGTTGCAGGACACCTGTAAGGAAACAATGGTGCTCATCTGGGAAGAAGAAGCAGCTGAACTGTGAAAGGCTTGCAGCAGAGCAGCCAGGTGAGCCTGGCAGGAAGCTGAGGTGGCTTTTGAGAGTTGGCTCTAGCAGAGCAAAGACCAGTCTCTGCCTCAGCACATCAGTCACCAGGTATCAGCTGCCCTGGAGAGGGGCACGATCTGCAGTGAGTCAATGCCTGCTGACCAGGAATTATACCCACATGGGGCCAGGACTCTGAGCCATCAGCAGCAAAACACTCCTGGCAGAAATCTGAGAAGGCAGCACATATTATGGCCCATCCCTGTGCTACCTGGATCCACCTTCTTTCCCTTGGAGAAGAGATTCCCATTGCAAAAGAAATCTCGGTGATAGGAACTTTGCTCCCACTACACTTCTTCACTACGAGGGAGTGCTTTTCTGCCTCTACGCTAGCCATTCTAGGTGCATTTCTTCTTCAAATAGCACTTCTTCTGGTTGAGATGAAATACCAGAGTGAGTGATTTAGACCCTCTTCCATAAAGGATCTGAGACCCTGTTCATCATGTTTTCTGAGTGAGACTGCTCACCTTTTCACTTACCATCGTACATGGACAAAGGAGTACCAAAGATGTCTTCACGGACCACTTGAGTGCCATGCGTGCTCTTGTCCACCTTCATTATGTGGTGCCAGCTCTGTGCTCTCCTGGTGAGCAGCGTCTGTTATGCCTGTCAGGATGCTGACTTGTGTCCTCTGCTACCTCTCACCTGGAGGAGCCTGCAGTGACTGAGTTGGAGCTTGAAGTTCAGAGGGACTCTCATCGTGTGCCCTCTTAAGAGCTTTCTCCATCTCCCTTTGGGATAAATGTTCTCTGTTCCTGCACTGATCTGAGTGTTACTAATAATGAGAACTATTCAGTGAAATTCTGAGGAAACCATCAGTTCAGAGGTGAGCTAATTATGACAATGACAACTGCTCCAGAAGTAAATGATAATTCCCTTACATGTATGATAATATCTTTACATGTATTTCATAGCAAATTTTAAATAGGCCCTTTTCTCCTCATGTGGGTAGTATTATTAGATGACATTGAAAAGATGTGGCTAAATCTTTCCCCTCTTATTTTCTTTCTTTCCTTTTGACCTTGGAAACCAGAGACAGATTTTGTCTATGAAACAAGTGAGGATGACTAGAACCCATACGTCCTTCTTTTCTTGTTGCTCTTTAAGTGCCCCATGTATTAGGTAAGGAATTTGAATCATATAATTTTCCATACGATTTTCACTACACATCCACAGACAAAATATAAATGAAATACAAGTTAACCCCCAAATTTCAAATGGTGAAATAATCAATTTTGGCCACAGGAATGGCTGTTTGTCTACCATAGGCCAAAGACTAGGTAGTTCTGGGGAGTCGGGTATCCAACTGCGGATAAGAAAGTAACAATTTGGTTTGGTGAAGGTAAGGAAAACCCAGTGGTGTTACATTGGAATTAGAGTTATCAGTATAAGCACATGCTTTTAAAATACACTAATTCCTTCTGTCAGAGTTAGTAGGTCATAGCAGACCAATGACGAAAGTCTGACCAAAATGCACAAACCAGATTACAATGGCATTAAACCCCTGAAAAACAAAGATACAATAAACTAAATTTGATAATTTGATAATATCTGGCTATTTTCCCCAGGTAGGAATGTTATTATATTCTGAGTAAGGACAACTGTACTTATACAAGACAGCGGGATTCCACTGAAAAAAGAGAAATTAATAAAACATTTTTAGTTTATAACTGGGTTATAGCTTTCATACGAAAGCCATAAATTAGTTTCATAGCTGGGCTGAGCACATTGGATACTTTTTCTTCCATTCTTGAGATACTTTACTAAGAAGAATATGTTGGGGAAGGGGGAGAGGGAGAGGAGGGAGGGGGGAGGATGGGCAGAGGGAGGGTGATTGGTGGGATTACACCTGCGGTGCATCTTACAAGGATACATGTGAAACTCAGTAAATGTAGAATATAATCGTCTTAACACAATAACTAAGAAAATGCCCAGAAGGCTTTGTTAACCAGTGTGATGAAAATGTGTCAAAC
Organism: Loris lydekkerianus; assembly: GCA_963574355.1. Lineage (NCBI taxonomy): Eukaryota > Metazoa > Chordata > Mammalia > Primates > Lorisidae > Loris > Loris lydekkerianus. The sequence goes on along the minus strand of CAUYPK010069446.1, from coordinate 7,699 downwards.
TGTGTATAAAACCAGTGTATGGTGCCCCATGATCGCATTAATGTACACAGCTATGATTTAATAATAATAAAAAAAACATTCTTAGTTATAGGGATGATATTAACAAGTTCAAAACTTGTAAGGGGTTCAACATGATGGGACTTTTGTTCATGTAGGAGTCTGGGGATTCAGAAACTGAAAACTTCTAAATATCAGCATGAAATAGCCTGAATCCTAAACACCTGCTCAAACACAATCTCAAGCTCCTTTTAAAGAAACTGGTTAGATCTTAATTAATTCACATATTAGGAAGGGTGGAGAGCTGGCAGGATCATCTGGAACAGAGATGGCTCTCTCACTCTTCCATGGTGGAGGATTATCAGACTTTTAACCACAATCAAAAAGACCATGTCTGGGAACAGGACACATCACAGGTAGCACTGTCTTTCATAAACTGCAACCACAAAATTCTGATATCAATTCCCAATTAAAGTGAGATCATCACCCCTCATCCTATTTATCAGAAGAAAGGGAACACACATATGAATATATACACATATACAAAAATATATGCACACATACATATATGTATATGTATAGACAAACATATACAAAGTCTGACAATTAAGTTTGTAAATCATCCTAGAAAAATGCTACATACCTTATTGCTGAATATTACTGCTATCACCTTCAAAGTACTCTCTCTGAGAAGCTATGAACTGATTCTAGCACCTAGTCCACCAGTCAGAGCAATTGTGGAACTCTGTTCCTGGAATGATCATCAGAGCTGTTGTTGTATTACATTGGATGTGATGAATGTAATTAAAATGTCTCCCTTTGAACATTTTATTTATCTCTGGGTAAAAAGAGAAGTAATTTGGGGCCAGATCAGTTGAGTGGGAAGGGTGCCACAACTAACTAAAAAGTCCCTCACAGAGAGGGCTTTGTGAGCTGGTGCATTGTCATGATGCAAGAGCAAAAATTTCAAATCATTTTTGTGTGACTTTTCACACAGCCATTTTAGCACTTGCCAATATTAAACCTGGTTAACTGTTTTTCTAGTTGGTACAAATTCATAATGAATAATCCCTATGATATCAAAACAGGTTAGCTACATCATTTGGACTCTTGATTTGGACCGACAGGTCTTTTTTGATCATGGAGAGTTGGCTGACTTCCATTGTGCACTTTGACACTTTGCTTCAGGATCATATTGGTGCACCCATGTTTCATCACCGATGATAACATGGCCAAAACATTGTCTTGCCTCTCCAAAAGGTGATGGCAAATTTCAACAAATTTCATTGGTGAGCTCCTTCAGGATCATTTTTGCACATCCTTTCTCCATGCCAATTTTCAGTTAAGACTTTCCTGTTTCCCTGTTGATGTTTACTTGGTCTGCTATGCTTCTCACAGTCAGCTGACAATTTTGACACACTATTCAACAAATTTTTATCATGTTACCTTCAATTCTGCTCATTACTGGCTACAATGACCACTCTTAATCAGTGACAATTTCTCTACCTTCATAAAAACATTTTATCCACTGTACACTGACATTTTCTTCATGGCCTGATCCCCATAAACTTTGACTAACATGTCCCTGATTTCACTTCCACTCTTGCTAAGTTCAATGAGAAATTTAATGTTTGTTCATTGCTCTAATTCAAGTTCCAACATTCTAGTAACAGCACACAAAAACCCCACAACAACAATAAATGCCAATGCCACTTAGCAAGACCACCATATGTGGACATGAACATTGATGTGAGATACTGATATACCAAGGTTATGAAACCTTACCAAGCTGCCAACATAAGCATATGATGGAAAGTTCACAAACATAATTGTCAGACCTCATACATGTATACTGTCCACAAAAATCTGGGATAGAGTTTTTCTGTGCAGTAGATATGGCATTTAATCCAAGATGTAGAAATATTTAAAGGTAGGAAAATTAGACAAAGAGAAAACAAACTAAAAATTAAAAAGAAGATAGCCACGAAGAGAGTGAGTTCACAGACGTTAACCTGACCACACATGATAATGGAATTCTGAACCACATCTCTATCCAAGGCCACCAATGGTACTGAATCCCAAACTCTGCCATAGCCAGTCTTGGAACTCAAATCACAACCTCTAGTAGGGATGTCTAACCTTTTTTATTTTCTGCTGAACACTGGAATAATAAGAGTTGTTTTGAGCCACACAGTAAAGACACAAACACTACCTAAAGGTGATCAGCAAAAGAGATCTGAGCATAGATTTGTGATATCTAACAAAAAAAGTTCTCACAAAACTGGCATGTGGCCTGCTGGGTATGCAGGTTGAACTCCTACAGCAATTGGTGCCAATAGTCAGGAATTGATCACTGACTACCAGCTTTCCCACTTTTTACCTTTGCTCCCAATTTTGTGAACATGCAGAGAAAGCCAAATATGCATACCAACTAGTCACATGGGAGCCCAAATTGTACTCAAGCATCTCCAACTTTTTTCTGCCAACAGCCTTCATGAAAACAAACCCAAGCCATTTCCTTTTTCGGTTATAAAGTTTTCCACTTTTCCACCTGCCTTTACATCTCTCACAAAACACTGGTTAAGTGTGGCAGCTTACCTTACTGTAGCATCCTCTGCACAATCAGGCTTTGCTCTTCTCATTCAGGTGTGTAAAATGATAATAAATAAGTGAAAATAAAAACAGTAATGAATGCCTGTAATCCTAGCACTCTGGGAGGCTGAAGTGGGTGTACAGCTCAAGCTCACAAGTTCGAGACCAGCCTGAGCAAAAGCAAGACCCCATCTCTATTAAAAATAGAAAATCTGAGGCAAGATGATTGCTTGAGCCCAAGAGTTAGAGGTTGCTGTGAGCTATAATGCCACAGACCTCTACCCAGGGCTACAGCTTGAGGCTGTGATTCAAAAAACAAACAAACAAAAAACAGTAGTGAAGTCAATTATAAAAATGTGGTACAAAAGGCACAAAAGGAGTAATAAAGAAGCAAACAACAGGTGGAACAAAGAATAAAGAAGAAAGAATATGGTACACAGTAGTAATTATATTAACTACAAATGGAGAATGCATTCTAATTCAAAGTCCAAACCCTTTCAGAGAGGATTAAAAAGGGAAACCCATAAATAGGCTAATTATAAAAGGGCACATTTAAACTGCAGGGCACAAATTGGTTGAATATGACAAGATAGAAAAGTCAAAATCATATAAAAGCTAAACAGAAGAAATGTGGAATGGCTAAGCTGATAAAACACAATTTTCTAAAAGAACTAAGAGTATTGCTAGAAATAAAAATGTAATTCATTAATGTTGAAAACAGAATCAATTCAACATAAAGAGATAATTTCACTAAATTTTTATGCGTCAGATAATGTATCCTCAACATACCTGAACCTAAACTGTTAAGAAAAAGAAAAATACAAAAGTATATTTGAGTGTTTTAATATATGTATAGTTATTGCAAATACAATTTCAAGTGTAGATGGAAGATGTATCTGAACCACAAACAAGTAACAAATTTCAGATGATATAATTTATAACCAAAATGTTCTTTGGCTAGAGTAGTATTAAACTTAAAAGAAATTAAAAAAAAAAAAATTCTAAATAGATGGTAACATCAATAAATTTAATGATTTTGAAAAATTTTTAAATCCATAGATGAAAACGTATACCTGAATAAAAGAAAATGAATAATTAAAAACTTTATAAGAAATATTTAATTGGCAATTTGAAATTTATAAAAGCTTTATTCAATGGAAACTTCAGACCCAAATGTTTTCACTTGCAAATTATGTCAAAATTTTAAGAAAAGCATAGGACTTATCTTACAAAAACTCTTTCAGAATCTCAAAAAGAGACACTTACAAAGTTTCTTTATGTCATCAGAATAATTTTTATTCCAAAAGCAAACAAAGATATTTAACACAAATAAGAAAGAAAGAAGGAGAGAGTGAGGGAAAGAGAAAAAGAGGGAAGGACAAAACAGAGAAAAAGACAATACTTTCTCAGAAACACAATATTTTACAATATCAAATACAATACAGCAATGTATAAGAAAGATGGTTCATAGTAATCAGAAGGTGTATATTTAAGAAATGCAAAGTTGGTTGAACAGTTGAATACTTATTAATGACATTTCTACAGTAATAAAAAACTGGAAAAATATTGTCTCAAATGAATGAATAAAAACTTTTATTCCTAAAATTAAATACCTATTCATAAAAAACTCTGAATAATCTAAGAAATGAAAGGAATTTTTGAAATATGATTAATATAATTATAAGCATATTTGCAAATACATATACTTTTAATTCTCATTAATTTTTATCTCCTCATTATTATTATTTTCCCTTTTCTATTTTATTTATTTACTCAGATTTTACCTTATAAATGCAAACAATGTAACCTAATTATAGGTACCCTCATATTAATCAGAAGTAAAAAAAAAATAAAAATAAAAATAAAAATATATATATATATACATAAAATTATAACAAAGGTAAACAAAAATTTAAATGTAGTCTAGCTCCATCTAAATCCATATAAAGTCTTATTAAAGAAACAGACTTCCCCTTACAGGGAGAGTGCTCCCTGCACAGATGTTCTAGTAAGAGTGTTATGATCACTTCCATGTGTGATCAAGAGTGGATGTGATGTACTTTTTGTGGAAATGGCAGAGGAGGGAGGAATGTGTATTGCTAAAAAGGGGCATTGCCAGCCAATGCTTTTACCTAGTTAAAATGATTGCTTCCCTAATCTAAATCTGATATTTTTTTCATTTGCAGTCTCCACTTCTGTCATAGTATCATCAAATGTCATAAATTGTGTTCAATTAATTTCCCCTGATCGCATATGAAGTTTTTGGGATCAGAAATGATACTTATATTCACAAAAATAGCTCAATGTTATTTGGCACAAATGAGGTACTGAATAAAATTTCATTAATTAACTGCAAACCTCTTGTTATTCTGAATCCTACTGAGACCTATTTTCAAGTGTATGAATATTTTCTATCAGACAACTCAAGCATGATAAATATATGTCACTCTAAAAATATAATCTGTGTCTCAAATCAGAGACTATTTGGAAAGTTTATTGCACTCTTTGAAGATATAAGAAAGATTGGAAGAAATGATACATGCTACCTTCAGATCTGCTTATTCAGTAATGAAAAAATCTCCCAATAAAGAAAAATCCCCAGAACAGAGGGAGAAACTGTCAAATTCTATTAATCCATAGCATCAATAAGGAGGGAGTCCTACCTAACTCATTCTGATGAAGCCAGTGTCACCTATGTACCAAAGCCAAGGAAAAGGGCTGCACAAAAACTAAACTACAAGCCAACGTTCCTCGGGGGCATAAATGAAAAAATGCTCCACAAAATACTAGTAAACCACACTTAACAATGTATCAAAATGATAATTCACCCAAATCAGGTGGATTTTATCCCAGGGTACAAGGCAGGTTTAACATATATAAATAAATAAATATGATTCACCATGTAAATAGAAGCAAAAACAAACATTATATGATCATCTTAAAAAATGAAGAAAGCGTGTTCAAAGAAAACCAGCAAATTTTGATGATAAAAAATCTTGAACAAACTAGGCATAGAAAGAACATACTTCAAAATTATAAAAGTTGTTTATGACAAGCCCACAGGTGGGGAAAAGTTGAAAGCTTCTCACCCAAGATCTGGGAAAAGACGAGAGTGCCCACTGTCACCAATTCTGTCCAACCTAATGTGGGAACTCCTAGCCAAAGCAATTAGGCAAAAGAAAGCAATAAAAGGTGTCCAAATCCAGAAAGATGAAGCCAAATGGTCCCTGTTCATGTGACCTTTTATCTTGAAGATCCTAAAGACTCCACCAACAAAGATTTCACCTAAAGACTCCTACAATTGATAAATTCAGCAAAATCTCCCATTACAAAATCAAATGTAGCAAAAATCTGTAGCATTTTTATGTGCTAACAGTAGTGAAGCTGAGAGTCGCGTCAAAGATTTAATACCTTTTACAGCAACTACAAATAAAATACTTAAGAATATCTTAACTGGACAGCACCTGTGGCTCAGTGGGTAGGGCACTGGCCCCATATAACAAGGGTGGCGGGCTTGAACCGGGCCCTGGTCAAACTGCAACAAAAAAATTGTCAGGTATTGTGGCTGGGGCCTGTAGTCCCAGATACTTGGGAGGCTGAGACAGGAGAATCGTTTAAGCCTAAGAGCTGGAGGTTGCTATGAGCTGTGATGCTACGGCACTCTGGCACTCTACCAAGGGTGATAAAGTGAAACTCTGTTTCTACAAAAAATAAATAAGTAAATAAATAAAATTTTGGACTTTATCTTAGAAATGAACGTAGTTCTTCTTACAAATGTAGTTCTTCTGCATAAGAAGAACTACAAAACATTACAAAGAAATCATAGATGACACAAACATATGGAAAAATACCCCATGTTCCTAGACTGGTTAAATAAGCATTGTTAAAATGTCTTTGATGTACAAAGTGATTTACAGATTCAATATATTCTCCATCAGGATACCCATGTCATACTTCATAAATCTAGAAAAAATTATTCCACATTTTATATGGAACCCCAGAATTGCTCAAATAGCCAAAGTAATCTTAAGGAAGATCCTAAAGGCAAATGTAGCAACAATAAAAATAAATAAATGGGGCTTAATTAAATTTAAAAACGTTTAGGAAATAATCAACAGGATTAATAGACAACTTAGAGAATAAGAGGAAAAAAATCACAAACTATGCAGCCAAGAAAGGGTTAATATCAGGAATCTAGAAAGAACTCATCAAATTATGAAGAAAAAACTCAATCCATTAAAAAGTGGCCAGGAAGCATGAATAGAAATTTTGCAAAAGAAGATATAGAAATATCCAAGAAATATATAAAAAAATGGTCAACCTCATTGGTCATAAGGAAAATGCAAATTAAATCTACAAGGAGATACAACCTTACCCTTGTCAAATGGCCATTATTAAAAAGTCAAAAAACACCCTCCGCATTCCCTGACCAGGAACTGTGGGAGCCAAGCAACCCTTCGTCCTCCCTCCTGTGTCCTCCCAGCCTCCACACTAGCCCGTTCATCTGGCCAGGGACTCTGGTAGCTGCATGCCCTCTGGAGCCCTCCCTGCCTCTGCACAGAGCCCTTCTCCTGGCCAGAGACTTCTGGAGCCTTGGGTTCTCTGTGCCAAAGACACTAGGCACCAGGCACTCCCAGAACCGTGTGCACCACCCCCATCCCTGTTGCTGGATCTGGGTGTGTCACACACCAGAGCTGCTTCCACAACCAGAACTCCCTAGCCACAACAGGAACACTCCCTACAAAGATCCAGCAACAATAGAGTGATCCCACTGGGGTCTAATCTTGGAGAGACACCTCCCTAACTCTCAGGACAGCCAGAGGCAATGGTGAAAAACGATCATGAGGTGAAATCAACAGAAAAACTCTGGCAATATGAATAATCAGAGTAGATCAACTCCCCCAAGGATCAATGGTGTAGAAACAGCACAAGACCCCATGCAAAAAAAAATAGCTGAGATGTCAGAAATTGAATTCAGGATCTGGATAGCAAAAAAGATCGAATTAGAATTCCAAGTTATCTCAAGAATTCAACGGATTCAAAGACCAAATGACCAAAGATTTTGACGCATTGAGACAAGAAGTTGCATCCCTCAAAGATCTGAGAAACA
>CAUYPK010069443.1:0-36174 GCA_963574355.1 Loris lydekkerianus | reverse complement strand
ATACCTTCTATGGCATGACATTTTAATTTTTTTTTTGTGTAGATTCCACGCATAATTAAGATCACGTTTTTTTTGTCTTTCTGTGCCTGGCTTAAGTGATCATTATTTTCTTTTTTTTTTTTTTTTTTTTTTTTTTTTTTTGTAGAGACAGTCTCACTTTACCGCCCTCTGTGGAATGCCATGATGTCACAGGACTCACAAGCAACCTCCAGCTCTTGGGCTTCTGCGATTCTCCTGCCTCAGCCTCCCGAGCAGCTGGGACTATAGGCACCCGCCACAACGCCTGGCTATTTTTTTGTTGCACTTCGGCAGGGGCTGGGTTTGAACCCGCCACCCTCAGTATATGGGGCCGGCGTCCTACTCACTGAGCCACAGGCGCCACCCATTATGTTCTTATTTCAAGATTGAGACTGCCTTTCAAATACAAAAGGATATAGAATAATAGCCTCCCCCTCATTTGAGAGAATACCTTGGAAGCAGAAAAATTCAACTTATGCAAGAACAAACAATGAGGAAAAAAAACTCGGAGAAAACAGTATAATGATTTCCAGAACTCAAGTCTGAAGACAGCATCATCCAGCCCTGGCTAGAAGCACCTGCTTGTTCCACAAGCTCTATCTCAGGTCATTTTCCTTTTGGAATTTTGTAGCCAGGACAATAACCAATTAGAAAGAATGTTGCCATTTTGAAACCAGTGTGCCCAGAGTCAAACAGAAAAAAGTTTGTCCTCTGGATCCCAATGTCAATAGCCCTTTTTTCTCTGTGGATAGCCTTATTAGGTTGGTGGAAAGGGTTACTGTGAAGGGCACACAGTTGACTAGATCTGCTAAAACATAACTGTTCATATTATGGAAAATTGTTCACTATGACAATTTTCTGTATTCTGAAGAAATAAATATTTTCATAAATACTCCTTGAGTATCTGAGAAAACACAATGTAGTACTTGCTTATGTGCAGCACAGTATTTCATACTGAGGGCAGTATGAAATAATTAAGATAAACAGTGACTGGCCTACCCCTCTCCACTTTTTCCATACAGTTTTTAGAAGGAATCCCTTGTAATGGCCCTCATACCTGTGCCATCCGAGCTTGGCCACTTCTCCAGCTGCACCTCACTCCATGCCTGGGATGCTGTATCCACACTGGACTTTTTTTCAGTTCCTCAAATTTGAAATGCTTTATTTTTAAAGTCATTTTTATTTTTATATTTATTTCAAAATGTTACAGGAGCGCAAGTGTTTTGGTTACATGCATTACTTTTGTACGGTTTGAGTCAAGGTTATAATTGTGTCCATCCCCCAGAATGGGGTTCTTTCTTGCCTGGGCCTCTTTAGCACATGCTGATTCCCCTCTCTGCAATGCTATTCTCTCACCTCTTTGTGTGCTTGCTGATACTTAGACCTTAGATCTTAGTCTGAAAGTCACTTTCCTGGAAAGTTGTCTGTTTTTTCTGAGACAGAGTCTCACTTTGTTGCCCAGGCTAGAGTGCTCTGGCATTAGCCTAGCTCACAGCAACCTCAGACTCCTGGGTTGAAGCGATCCGATCCTCCTGCTTCAGCTTCCCAATTAGCTGGGACTATAGATGCCCACTACAACACCCACTGCACCTGGCCAGAAAATCCTTCTTTGAATACCTGTTTCCATCTCTCCTATTTCTTTCGAATACAGCTAGCTCTCAGTCTTTTCCACTTACAGGAGGCACCCAATTTGTTATTACTTGCTTGCTTATTGTCTGTATCTCCTACTAGAGTATAAGCATCTTGAGGGAAGAGCTTAAACTTGACTTTTTCACTTTGCATCCCCAATACCTGCATACAGCCTGGCACTTAATAAGCTCTCAATTTATCTTTGCTGAATGAATATGTGAATATGTGGATATAATTACATCTGTTTTGTGAATTAAATACTGCTTTAATAGATTTGTATTTTATTAATCTCAAATATTTACATATATTTACACAATATTTATACAGAATCATTGTTGAATTATACATACTTGGATATTCAGACTACAGTAGTGGATTGAAGACCACTTAAAATGGTATTGAAAGCCCGGCCTGGTGGCTCATGCCTGTAAGCCTAGTACTCTGGGAGGCCGAAGCGGGCAGATTGCTTGAGCTCAGGAATTCCAGACCAGTCTGAGCAAGAGCGAGACCCTGGCTCTACTAAAAATAGAAAATCTAACTGGAAGTGGTGGTAGGTACCTGCAGTCCCAGCTACTCAGAAGGCTGAGGCAAGAGGATTGCTAAACCCCAGGAGTTTGAGAAAATTAAATTAAATTTAAAAAAAAAAAAGAATTCAGGGCAGCGCCTGTGACTCAGTGAGTAGGGCGCCGGCCCCATATGCCGAGGGTGGCGGGTTCAAACCCAGCCCCTGCCAAACTGCAACAAAAAAAATAGCCAGGCGTTGTGGCGGGCGCCTGTAGTCCCAGCTACTGGGGAGGCTGAGGCAAGAGAATCGCTTAAGCACAGGAGCTGGAGGTTGTTGTGAGCTGTGTGATGCCACGGCACTCTACCAAAGGGCCATAAAGTGAGACTCTGTCTCTATAAAAAAAAAAAAAGAATTCACCTGCTTCAGGCTCCCATCGTGCTAGGATTATAGGCGTGAGCCACTGTGCCTGGCCTACTTATTTATTTTTCTAGAAATGAGGATTATGCTATGTTGCCCAGGGTGGTCTCAAACTTCTGGCCTCAAGTAATCCTACCACCTCAATCTCCTGAATTACTAGGGTTATAAGTATGAGCCACTATGCCCACCTTAAAAAAGAACAAACAAACACCTTTTCTCCTGAGATTTTAGAAAACATAAACAGGGTGGTGCCTGTGGCTCAAAGGGGTAGGGCGCTGGTCCCATATGCCAGAGGTGGCTGGTTCAAACCCAGCCCTGGCCAAAAACTTGCAAAAAAAAAAAAAAGAAAACATAAACAGTTTAAATTTTCTGCCTTGAAAATTTTCCATAAATTGAATCACTTAGTTGTATCTAATCATTTGGGGTTTTTCTTGCACCTACTAATCTCTGAAGCTTAACCTTGGTTTTTTGTAACAATTTTATTATGCAAATGCTTTATTTATTTATTAAATTTTTATGTAACTCCTGCTAGATGCTGTGGAGACAAAGATGAGCTTTCTTTGGAAGTCCACAGCCTACCTAAAAACCTATATAAATAGTTACAATTCATTATACCCCAGTGAGGGCTCCTAGTTAATCTCCCACAACTATCTCAGGCAACTTTAGAGCACCAGAGAGTTTCTTTCAGGAAGTGACCCATGAACTGAAACCTCTAGTTTGCATAGGACTAAGCGGAGAGTAGCAAGCGGATAGCATGCACAGAGACATTGAAACAAGAAACATTCCATTGTGCTCCAGGAGTTATAAGCAACTCAGTGTTATGGGAGCATAAACTTTGTCGAGGGAATGGCAGCAGTTGAAGCTTGGGAGGTAGGCAGGGCCAGACACAGGACAGGGAGCTTGTACCTTATTAGGGTGTATGGACTTTGCACCTCTGACCATGGGGATCCACGAAGGTGTTTTGTGGAAACTGTAAATTGTTAATCTCCAAGAACATGTGAATTGAAAAATTTTATGTAAATTGCTTTCCATTTATATACTACTAGCAGTTGGAAGAGATAGATCATAAACAAAAATTTCAAAGGATTCACAATCTGGCACTATTTTAATTTTGTTTATTCCAAACACTTTCCACATCAAAATGGATGCTTAAAATAAATAAATTTGATATTGTAAAGTAGTCCATCTTTTGTCCTGATGTTTATTAAATAGAAAGACTCGAAAATCATCCAATTATTCTTGGAAAATGTGCATGAATGTGTGGTATTTGGAACGCTATTTTGGAACCCAAATGTCATAGACATCTGGACACAAAAATTATGCAAGAGAGACCTTTAGAAATGTGTTACTAATTATTGACTCTTCCCTACAACAGCACAACTAAGCCTTTGTTAGAGGAACTGTGTGCAGTACTCTACAGACCGGCTTTTTTCACATGTTATGCTTTATTTTTCATAACTTATTCTTTCCTAACTAGCATCACAAAGTGCTTCATACAGTTGATAAAAACACTAGTAAGCTTCACAAATAAATGAATTACATTAGCACTGATGAATGGGCAAAACAATATCTTAAAAATGTCTAAAGAAAGAAAAAGAGAAATACGATCAAGCTATTTGCAGGATTAGGGAAAGAATTCAGGGCAACTAGCTGTAATGGAGAAGCCATGTAAAGTTGTGGAATTAGAAGAACTGGGTTTTGGGGGTGGGGGGTTGTTTGTTTTTGTATTTTCATACTCATCTGCTTTATAGAACTGGATTCTGATACTATTCTCTTTCTTTCTTTTTTTTTTTTTTTTAATTTTGAGACATAGTCTCACTCTGTCTAGAGTGCGGTGTCAACAGCCTAGCTCTCCTGGTCACAGGTGATCCTTCTGTCTCAGCTTCCCAAGTACCTGGGACTACAGGCGCCTACCACAACACCCGGCTAGTTTTTCTATTTTCAGTAGAGATGGGAATCTCACTCTTGCTCAGGGTGGTCTCGAACTCCTGAACTCAAGGGATCCATCCACCTCAGTCTCTCAGAGTGGTAGGATTACGGGTGTGAGTCACAGTGCTGGCCTGATACTGGTCTTTCACTTACCAACTATGTCATTTAACTTCTCTGTGCTTTGGTTTTTATAGATAATACATAACACGACTTAATGCCATTAAAGCTCACAAAGGCCTCCTTCCAATTCTAAAATATAGGTTTTAAGAGTTTAAAATATCATGACTTTAATATTGAAACACTGGCTTAACAAGGCAAGATCCCTGTTCTCATAGAGCTGAAATTCATGGGAAGGGAAAACAGATAGCTATAAATAGATAAAATAATTGTAGTTAGTAACACATGCTATGAAGGAAACAAGATAGGAGCATGTTCTAGAGAGGGCTTGGGTGGTCTGGGGACAACAGTGCAGAAGAAAGCACAGACTACTAAGACAGAAGAAAGGGAAGGGTCTGGATCAAGAAACCTGTAAACTTCATCAGCCATTTCTGATGAAGATTACAAGGGACAAAGACCTGGGGAGGGAACAAGCTATGCCCCAGTGGGGCTAGAATACAGAAATGAGTGGAAGAATAATTTTAAAAGAGCTAAGTTAAGTCATGTAGATCCTCACAGGCTGGGCTAAGAAGTTTGAATTTTCTTTAAGAGCAGTGGTTGGCACTTGGAGAAATTTAAACTGGAAAGTGGCACAATCTCATTTATTTTTAGGCTCAGTGCCTGTAGTTTAACTGGTTAAGGACCAGCCACATACACCAAAGCTGGTGGGTTTGAATCCAGCCCGGGCCTGCCAAACAACAATGATGACTACAACCAAAAAATAGCTTGGCGTTGTGATGGGCACCTGTAGTCCCAGCTACTTGGGACACTGAGGCAAGAGAATCACTTAAGCCCAGGAGTTGGAGGTTGCTGTGAGCTGTGATGCAACAGCACTCAACAGCTTGAGGCTCTGTCTCAAAACAATAATAATAATAATTTATTTTTAAATAATCTCTTTTGGGTGTGGTGCTGAGACTTTATGGCTGATGACAGAGTGGAAGCAGAGAGACCAGTTTCAGATAAGAGAAAATGGTGAATAAACTCAGATGGTATAAGTGGTATAGGCTCCCTAAGCAAGCCTAAAACAAGCTGCAATTTATAGGATTAAATCCTTGTAATGTCTTCAGCCCAGGCATGGTAGCTCATGTCTGTAATTCTAGCACTTTAGGTTTTGAGGCCAAAAGTTGGAGAGGAGCTTCAGTTAGAGCAAGACCCTGTCTGTAAAAAAAAAAAAAAAAGGAAAAATTAGCCAGGCCTGTTGATGGGCTGAGGCAGGAGGAATCCTTGAGCCCAGGAGTTTGAGGGTACAGTGAATGCACTATGATGATGCCAGTGCACTATAGCCAGGGTGCCAGAGTGAGAGCATGTTTCAATCAATAAATCAATCAATAAAATACTGTAAGTGTTAATATTATATTTTAGAAGTTGACTCAAATTAACTCATAAATTTGGTAATTTTGACTTATTGAATGAAAAATGAAGTCAGCTAGGAAAAGGGCAATGCTATATAAATGCTATTTGCTCTGAAAATTTTTATACTGAATTTGGTACCATGAATATTTAGAGATTTTCATTTGGGGTTACAGTAAGGGGAAATAATATATTTATGAAGAGAAATCCAATATCTTTAGGATAGCTTGATGACTAGCAAGGATTCACAGTAGACACTGATGTCCAACTCTATTTTTTTTTGGGGGGGGACAGTTTTTTTGAGACATCCTGGGTAGAGTGCTGTGACATCATAGATCACAGCAGCCTCCAACTCAACTCAAGCTATCCTTTTGCCTCAGTTTTCTATTTTTAATAGAGACAGGGGTCTCAATTTTGCTCAGGCTGGTCTCAAACTTGTGAGCTCACACAATCCACTGCCTTGGCCTCCCAGAGTGCTAGGATTACAGGTGTGAGCCACCACACCTGGCCTGTCCAGCTCTATTTTTAAAATGTGAATTTAGGCTGGATGCAGTGGTTCACAGCAGTCTGGGAGGTCAAGGCGAATGGATTACTTGAGGTCAGGAGTTCAAGAGCAGGGTGAGCAAGAGCAAGACCCCCATCTGTACTAATAATAGAAAAACTAGCTGGACATTGTGGCAGGTGTCTATAGTCCCAGCTACTTGAGAGGCAGAAGCAAGATTATTACTTGTGCCCAGGAGTTTGAGATTGCTGTGAGCTATGACAACAGGGCACTCTACCCAGGGCAACAGAGTCAGACTCTGTCTCAAAAAATAAATAAAATAAAATGTGAATTTATTCAACAATTTATTTAGCAAAGCATTAAAGTAGATATTTTCAGAAGATCAACTCTACTTTGAACAATTCTTCTAAACCAATCTTGTTGAGTTAAATATGTGGCATTATCTTTGAAAAATACAAAATATATCTGTTTCTACTGCTTTTTCTTTTCTTTTTTCTTTTTTCTTTTTTATTGAGACAGAGTCTCACTCTGTCACCCGCTGTAGAATTCCATGGCATCATCATAGCTCATAGCAGCAACCTCAAACTCCTGGTTCCAAGTGATTCTCTTGCTTAAGTCTCCCAAGTAGCTAAGTCTATAAGCATGTGCTGTTAGGCCTGCCTAGTTTTTTCTACTTTTAGTAGAGATAGGGTCTCACTCTTGCTCAAGTTGGTCTTGAACTTCTGAGCTCAAGGGATCCTCCTGCCTTGGCCTCCCCAAGTGCTAGGATTATGGGCGTGAGCCACAGCTGCCTGGCCTCCTAAGTTTTTTATGAGAAGAAGGATGAATGAGGAATCAAGGTAGGGGGGTTAGTAAATCTACTGAAGAGAGCCCACATAACAAATGATCTTCAGAGGAACAAATGATGGTTTTATTTAATGTTTCCAAGTGACCAGCTATAATAGTAAAGCACTAGGATATGCTAATATTATGTAAAGATGATTTTAAAAATTATATGTGGGTGGGAAAAAGTTGTGAGTCATATACTGAAAGAAGTTTAGCTCTTTTTTTTTTTTTGAATTATATAAATAATTATAGTCACATTTGAGAAATATGCCCAAAACTCACCAGCTAGGATTTTTTAAAAAACCTTTTAAAACAATCAAATAATTTCTTTTTAGGAGCTAAAATTGGTTTATATCTGTATAGTAGATCAAGATCAAGCATTTGTTATTCCTGTTACACAAGTGTGAAAAATAATGCACAACTTATGACCTTCAAGGTCATGAATAATTGTGGCCAACCTTAGATGAGAAGTTAGTCATTCTATAAGTAGGAAAACAGCAACAACAACAACAAATAAGTCAACTGCTGAGCAACAAAGAGAATACCTGTGTATACACACTCTCTTCTGAGCCACTGCAACCCTGGGGAAACAATGGGGAGATGACATGAACAGAGCTTTTTCTAGCCTCTGGCAGTAATTCTTCTATCTTTATACAACCTTATGAAGGTCGCCTCCCATCTTCAGCTTTTGAGTGGAGGCAAAAAGGGAAGTGTTTTTCAGGGTTAGTATGAGAAAGATTCAGCTCATAATGTTTAATTTTCCCTCTTCCTTTTTAAAAAATATCTTGGGGCAGCAGCAGTTGTCAAAACCATCATGATAAGTATAGTCAGTGTCTAGGGAACTACTGTGAGGTCCTCCCAGAAAGTTATTCTCTAAGACGAATATCAGAAAGTATAAAAATATTGAGGAGGGGACCTAACCTGTCTTTTATAGATGAGACAGTATGTAACTGGATGCCTGGGGGAAATGTGTGACCATTCCAATTCTAACTGGATGACTGTCTTATTGCCTAGTTCACCTGTGAGATCATCAAGTGGTAGTGAGAATCATAAGTTAGATACCAAGGCCAGAACAGAACAAAAGGCCAAGGAGCAAAAATGGCTAGAAAAGTCAAGAGTAAAAGGAGATAAGTTCTGAGGTCACTGTTGTTTGTGCCCTATCTGAATACAACAAAACAAAACAAAAATTGTTAGCAGAGGGCAAGAATCTAGACAATGGAGTGACCAAACTCAATGCCCCTAAAAAGAAATTGGGTAATGTCTCTCCTACATTGTCCAGGAAAAAGAGTCATTCAGTCTGCCAGACACAGTATGTCCAGGTCCTAGAAAGTAAGTATACTCTGTTAGAGCAGGGACTGGAAGAGTTCATCCAGCTTTTTCCTGGGTAGGAATAATGTCTCATAAGAGTAGTAGTTTCGTTTGCTCTGAATCCACACTCAACAAGTAACCCTCTGGTTTCTAATTGTACCTCTTGCTTAGGCAGAAGTAGATAGAAATAGCAGGGTCTTTGAAAAGGTCTCTATCTTTTACTGTTAGTAATACACTGGCATTTTGTTTTATACTGTAAGCTTTTATACTCTGACATTTGTGATTAATACTTATGCCTAATAACCTGGTCAATCCAGGTGCATCTTTAAAATCAAATTTCTTAGACACACCTAGACATACTAGGGCTATACTCCATAAAATGTGTAATCAGAGCAGAATAATGCAAATTAGGTGGTCAGCCGGCTTTGTCTTTGACTCCTTTGTGTCATGATGATACAATATCAACAACAGGAAGAAAATTTTTGTGATGGTTGAAACAATTTTTCCTCTTACACCATAAGTAAAGAAAAGAATGAGCCCAACTGCTCAGGGGGTTGAGGCACAAGAATCTCTTAAGGCCAGGAGTTGGAGACCACCCTGGGTGATATAGCAAGATCCTGTGTCAAAACAACAACAAAGAGAGCAAATGCTATAGGAGGCAGAGGTGGTAAAGCTGTATCATTCAACTTGAAGCATCTGGCTTTGGAGAACATTTGCACTAGAGATAAAAATTGTCAGGTTGTATTATGCCTAATGTTATTTAACATAGTTAAATGAATGCAATCATTTCTTAAATATAATGTGTGTCTTTTTTTCTCTCTTTTTAAGACAGAGTCTCACTGTGTCACCCTGGGTAGAGTGCTCAAGAGATCCTGTCTGCCTCAGCCTCCCAAGTAGCTGGGACTATAGGTACCCTCCAAAACACTTGGCTAATTTTTCTATTTTTAGCAGAGATACGGTCTCACTCTTGCTCAAGTTGGTCTCAAACTCTTGAGGTCAAGCAATTTGCCCTCCTCAGCCTCCCAGATTGCTAGGATTACAGGTGTGAACCATTGCACCCCAGGCCCTTATTTTGTATCATGTATTGTATGGAAATGTCTAGAAACACAAACTGAACAAGACATATAAATAAATAACTAAAGTAAGTGTGTGGTGGATTATGTACAAGATTTAGGGATGCCAAAAGACAGAGAAATTCCTGGTAGTGGAGCTCAGCAGGCTCCTTAGAGGAGGTGGCCTTTGAAATGGGTTTTAGTTTATCAATTATTTTTTCAGAACCAATGCAGTCAGAGAGAGTTTGCTTTTAGAGGAAATAAAATATAATCCCTTCTTGGCCTTTTGGCTAAGATCAAGTGTAAAGGAAATATATTTCTCTCTTGGCTTAGGAGAAAAAAGGGAATTCCAGGCAGAGGAAATGGCTGGAAAGCAAAGGCTGAAAAGGTAGGAAACAGATTGGATGTTCAGAACATTGCTAGAATATTGATTGAGCAATGGGAAGAGGTAGGAGGTGTGCCTGCTAAGGACTTAATCAGGTGGGTGCTGGAGACATCTAAAATAGAGACAAAATGTGATATTAAGAAAAGTCTTTGTAGTTGTCATGACAATGAGGCAAAAGAGAGCAAGAGAAGGGAAGTCCAATTAAGAGTCTAGGTCCTAAATTAAGGCAGTTGTAACGAGAATGAAAAGGAAAAAGCAGGTTTGAGAATGGTTTGGCAGCTAGAATCAGTGGGGGTTGGTGACAGATTGCGTTTGGGGGCGAGAGAAGGAGGAACTAGCATAACTCCCAAATTACTGGCTTTGGAACATAGGGAACTCTTATTAAATCTTCCTCTAAACCATTATACATTATTCATTGTGAGATTAAAGATGTGCCTGCATGGAGAAGCATCATTAGCTACCAACTAAGGGAATCCCTAGATTAGAAATCAACCCGCCCACTCCCATCCCTCCTCTTCCTGTCCATTTTGTACCTTTCATCAGAAGCTATGAGATCTGGCACCAGGCAAAAATATATATAACTAAAAAACAGACCCATTGTCTTAGGGAAAAAAAACATGAAAGGCAGAAGATACAATTAAACGCTTTAGAATGCTTAGGACAAGGTGTCCATGGGCTTATCACAGACTGTAGCTATACTCTCTGGGCTCAGCTTTGCCTGGTTTTCATTAGGGAAAGAAATTGGCTTTCAATAGCAAAAACATGAAAACTTATTTAGCTACAGGGTAATCAGAAACTTGTGCTTGAACATTTAGATGTGTATTGGCAAAATTACATTTTAGTCTTTTCTACAGGGTAAAAATAATAGCGCAAGTGTGTATTATTATAGATCCTGCATTCTCAAATTAAAGATATTTAAGGGTTAAAAAGCGTATGTAAATATTATTTCTTCATTCTCAGAGTTTCATCATGGCTTTTGTATTCTTTTTTTTTTTTTGCAGGTTTTGGCCGGAGCCGGGTTTGAACCCACCACCTCCGGTATATGGGGCTGGAGCCCTACTCCTTTGAGCCACAGGCGCCACTCTCTCCCTTTTTTTTTTTTTTTTTTTTTTTTTTTTTGACAGAGCCACCCTCAGTAGAGTGCTATGGTGTCATGACTCACAGCAATCTTAAACTCTTGGGCTCAAGCCATTCTCTTGCCTCTGCCTCCGGAGTAGCTGGGACTACAGGCACCAGCCAAAAGATCTGGCTATTTTTAGAGACAGGGTCTTGCTCTTGTTCAGGCTGTGTCTCCAGCCTGTGAGCTCAGGCAATCCACCCATCTCCCAGAGGGCTAGGAATCTTAGCTCCAGAGTTAGATTGCTCAAATTCAAACACTAGCTCCATCACTTACGTCCCTGGACATGCCATCAGTTGTCCCTGTTATTTTGCCACTCACATGCACAGAATTGATAACATCAACATGGTCTTTGAATGGTGCCCAATCCCAACACAGAAATACTAGTCAGGATTTCACTTCAAGAAACATGTGATCTAATTCAGAGGTTCTCAAACTTTGTCACCCATTAGAGTCACCTGAAGAGCTTGTTAAGCCATAGATCACTGGGCTCCAACCCCAGAATTCTTTTTGGGGGGTGACAGAGTCTTGCTGTGTCACTTGTGCTAGAGTACAGTAGGGTCATCATAGCTCACTGCAACCTCGAACTCCTGGGCTCATGCAATCCTCTTAGGCTCCCAGGTAGCTGGGACTACAGGAGATTACCACAACACCTAGCTAATTATAGCTAGCACTTTGTATTGGCTTAATTGGTAATAATCAGAAGATTTTGACAATATAATTGGAGAAGGAATTACTTTGGGGAAGATTGAGAGAGAGAGGCACATAGAAAATCAAGTGTATGTGGTTAGCCACTGATATTGTTTAGGAAACTGAACAGTGCACATCCCGCATCTGATGAGCCATTTGTATAAGCGACAATAATTTTGTTTTGTTACTAGGATGATCTGGAGTTTCTACCATTCTAGGAAAGTATTTCCATAATTAGAGTGTGCAGTAGTCTCACTCAAACTAATATACTCCAACTTACCTTTTCCATTATTTCAGGGTTTTATACTTGAACCTAAACCAAACCAAACCATAAACCATTTAATTGGGACATACGAGGCTAATTTGTTAAACTCCAAAACTAAACCAAATAGGAAATATGCTTTTCCTGAAATGTGAACCAAATGAAAGAGTTATTTTGTTGTTGTTCGTTTACGCAAAAAATCATGAGCTAGTTCAAAATAGCAATAAATCTTTTGGATTTCCAAAACTATTGAAATGCAAGATCTTATTTCCTAACATACCAGTTCTTTTTTGAAAAGGCAAAAAGACTCTTTAAGATTCCTTTATACTAAGTAACAAGTAGCCAACTGAAATGGTAAAATAGTCCCTGTAAGAGTCAAGGTCCTGGCAAGAAGGGGTGTTCCACTCTCCAGTCCGATCAAGATACTTTAATGAACTACTTACTGAGATGTGGTGGGGGGTTAAGGGAACCAAAGAGGGGTGTTTAGGTACCAAGAAACCAGCAATAGTGAGCTGTGATGCCATGGCACTCTACCCAGGGTGACAGCTTGAGGATCTATCTCAAAAAAAAAAAAGTAACCAGTAATAACAGGAAGTCTGTCAACCTGAACATAAAGAGGAAAAGAAGGACATATGTTTACTGAGACCAGTTAGAAGAGCTGGAGGTCTAGTCTTGGGGCACCCTCCCTTGGCAACCCACACAATTAGAATAGGGTACAACATAAGGGAGGAAGTGGAGGATGAGATAGCTCAGCTCCTCTCTCCTTCCTACCATTTTTTTTTTTTTAATTTTTTTATTGTTGAGGATTCATTGAGGGTACAAGAAACCAGGTCACACTGATTGCATTTGGTAAAGTTTGGTAAAGTCCCTCTTACAATCGTTGTCTTGCCCCCAAAAGGTGTGGCACACACCAAGGCCCCACCCCCCTCCCTCCTTCCCTCTCTCTGCTCTTCCTTTTCCCACCCCTCCCTTCTCCTTTCTCTCTCTGCTCTCCCCCACCCCTACCGTGTCCTTAATTGTCCTCATATCAAAATTGAGTACATAGGATTCATGCTTCTCCATTCTTGTGATGCTTTGCTAAGAATAATGTGTTCCACTTCCATCCAGGTTAATACAAAGGATGTAAAGTCTCCATTTTCTTAATGGCTGAATAGTAGTCCATGGTGTACATATACCACAGCTTGTTAATCCATTCCTGGATTGGTGGACATTTAGGCAGTTTCCACATTTTGGCAATTGTAAATTGAGCTGCAATAAACAGTCTAGTGAAAGTGTCCTTATGATAAAAGGATTTTTTTCCTTCTGGGTAGATGCTCCATTTTTTTTAATAGCTGAATAGAATTCCATGGTATACATATACCACAGCTTGTTAATCCATTCCTGGGTTGGTGGACATTTAGGCAGTTTCCACATTTTGGCGATTGTAAATTGAGCTGCAATAAACAGTCTAGCACAAGTGTCCTTGTAATAAAAGTATTTTTTTCCTTCTGGTTAGATGCTCAGTAATGGGATTGCAGGATAAAATGGGAGGTCTAGCTTGAGTGCTTTGAGGTTTCTCCATACTTCCTTCCAGAACAGTTGTACTAGTTTACAGTCCCACCAGCAGTGTAAAAGTGCTCCATGCTCACCACATCCATGCCAGCATCTACAGTTTTGAGATTTTGTGATGTGGGCCATTCTCACTGAGGTTAGATGGTATCTCAGGGTGGTTTTGATTTGCATTTCTCTAATATATAGGGATGATGAACATTTTTTCATCTGTTAGCCATTCATCTGTCTTCTTTAGAGAAGGTTCTATTCATGTCTCTTGCCCATTGATATATGGGATTGTTGGCTTTTCTCATGTGGATTAACTTGAGTTCTCTATAGATCCTAGTTATCAAGCTTTTGTCTGATTCAAAATATGCAAATATCCTTTCTCATTGTGAGGGTGTCTCTTTGCTTTGGTTGTTGTCTCCTTGGCTGTACAGAAGCTTTTCAGTTTAATGAAGTCCCATTTGTTTATTTTTGTTGTTGTTGCAATTGCCATGTCCTGGGGAAAGACTTCATGAAGAAGACTGCCATGGCAATTGTAGATGTAAATCTTTATGATCTTTGATTCAACAGTGGTTTCTTAAATATGGTGCCAAAAGCACAAGCAGCAAAAGAAAAATAGGTTAAGTTGCACTTCATCAAAATTAAAAACTTTTATTTATTAAGTGAAAGAATGTGAAAAGACAACCTGCAGGCTTGGAGACAATATTTACAAATTATATATCTCATAAAAGTCTAGAATCCAGAATATATAGAGAAGACACTTGGAACGCAACAATAAAAGAGAAATAAGGGTGGAGGGTGGGTGGAGGGAGAGTAATTGATGGGACCACACCTACGGTGCATCTTATAAGGGTACATGTGAAATTTACTAGGTGTGGAATATAAATGCCTTAACACAATACCTAAGAAAATTCCGTGAAGGCTATGTTAACCAGTGTGATGAAAATATTTCAAATTGTGTATAAAACCAGCACATTGTACCCCACAATTGCATTCGTGTACACAACTATGATTTAATAAAAAAAAATGGGAAAAGGTTTTTAATAGACGTGTCTCTTAAGAAGATATATATATATAGTTGGCCAAGAAGTACATGAAGAGGTGCTCACGATCATTAGCCATTGAGGAAATGCACATCATGGCTATTTTATATTTTGCATCTGTTAATTGAAAATGCTGAAGGCTTTATTAATCTAATTCTCCTATTTTTGTCTTTGCCTCACCATGATGTGTTATTTTCATGTGTGTTTTCTAAGTTTTGATTTTGAGCTGTTCTTTTTCCTCGGAGTGTCATCTGTGGAATTAAGTTGAAAATTCACTGACGTATTTCTTCAGAGTAACTTTGCATTTATGTCAGCCGGTGACTTGCAGATACTGACAACCTGGGACCAACAGAAAATAACTCGAGTTTGCTTTTGTACTCTCAGGTATTATGGTTTAAGTCACAGAGCTATGGCAACTTTTGTTTGTTCATTTTTTCCGAATTCTCAGTGGAATTCTCAAATTCTTTCCTCCCTTTTTAACAAGCAACCAAAGTCAAGGCATGGTTTTTTTGATGTCTTCCTCTGAATGGCGGATTTATTTCTCTCCATCTTTACCATCAGGGTACAGACTCTGTTGTCTCAGGTCATGTGGTGTGAATTGGGGGCCACATAATGAAGATCTCTGCTGAAATCATGTAGATATCTTCCTCACAGGTAGAAATACCTGAAATAAGCACTTTGACATGTTTGACACCAAATCACAGTCTATCCCGGGGATGTCCACCCAGGGCAGTCTTGCATGCGGTTGGGTAGGGGATGGGGTAAAGCTTTGTCTTCCAACCACTGTTCTCTCTCTCTGCTGCCCTTGCTGTCCATGCCATTTGGTAGATCAATCTCTATTTGATCACTTCCTCCCATCCATTATTTACTCCTCCATTCAGTTGTCAGCCCAGTTCCCCCCAGGCTTTCATCCCATGCCACCCCACTGGAACACTTTCACCAGGCCCCCCGACGAGCTCTTAGCTTATTCACCTTTGACTTTCACTTCTCATCTCACTTGGCCTCCCGTCACTGGACACTGTTGGACACCACCTCCTCCTCCTTCAAACTCTCATGTGCTGTGACTTCCAGTTCTCCTCCTATACCTGTGGTCATTTCCTTTCAGAGAAATTGTTCCTTCCCCTCTGAATGGCATTTTCCTTCTTCTCTATCCTCTCATTCTTCTGTCTCCACCTGTTTAGCAAATGTTTATCAAGTGAGGAAAGGAGGGAATTCATTGCAAAGGATTATTGCAACAGGGAGAACACTCTGACTGTGAGGTCTGTAAGTGTGTGTAAGGTTAGGCAGAACCAGGCTTTTCCTTTATAGGGAGAAGGGAACAAGGCTGGAAAGAACGGGTGGCGGTGGAATGACCAGCATCACATCAGAGACTGTTTGCCCTGAGGTCAGGAGGGCCTTTAGGAGGAGCCCTGCGCTGCTCAGGCTGAGAGTGGGTCAAAATTGAGAATCCTGGGAGCAGGAAAGGAAGCTAAGTTTGATCAAGATTAATGGATTTGGGAGATTAATGGATTTATTGCGAGTGATCAGTGGGTATCCACAGTTCATTTAAAGGTTTATGAGGCAAATAATGGGAATTGGAGGGTCTGTGTCTACCCTTGTCTTTGGTGGGGGCCTCCATGAGTCTTGTCTAAGTCATATGGGGAAGCAATTCTTTGCAATAAACCACTTTCTAGAGCACAGAAGAGGGGATTTCCTAATTATTCCCCTTCTCTAGGAACCCAAGGCTCCAGTGAAAGTACTTTCAAGCCAATTGGAATAAATATATTTAAGAAATAACTAGCAGTAGCGTTCACAAGTTTTGCTGAGAGATTGAATGTTAGAATGAGCGTGAGCGAATAAGCATGTCTCCCAAGTCCCTGTCTTGGGCCCTGGTGGAGGGATAGTGCACAAATGAAGATAGTGATGTAGAAAATATGCAATTTGGTATTATGGGAAGATAGACGATGTCCACGGGACAGTTTCAGTTTCTCTTCCACCTGTAACCTCTTGATCATAAATTTCTTTCCATCTTGTCTCCTAAATGTATCTTGAAGCCAAGTCCTCTGCCTCTGCCTTAGTTCAGATTTCTATCCTATGTTGCCTGCATTTATGAAATCAGCTTTGTAACCACACTCCCTGCCCTGGTTTGCTCTCATACTCCCAAATGCATCTTCCACACTCCATTGGGGTGATGGTTCCAGATGAATTATTATATGTCACTCGTGCTTCTGAAAGCTTTCTGGTTGCACGTGTGTGGACCTGAAATAAACTTTCTTTCTTAGCTAGTGGGAAAACCTTTATTTATTATTCCAAATCCTTCCTAAACGTTACTCCTGTAAGAAGCCATAACTCACCCTGTCACCTCCCCAGCTGAGTTAGTATGTCCTTCTGTAGAAGGCTTCACCTTCTTTTTCCTCACTAATTTTTTCACTTGTCACTTCTTTCACTGGATTTTAAGTGCCTTTAAGGAAGCATTCATCACCCTTAACTTCTGTCTCCCCCGTGCTGACAGAGAGCTTTGTATCCAGCAGGTGCTCAATGAATGTTAGTTAAGCTTCTGCTGGAACTACAGGTGTGGAATCCCTGAGGCTGCTTCCGTACCAGCTTCTGGTATTGTCCACTCCCTCCTAAAGCCCTGCTTTACCCGTAAGTGAAGGAAGGCTCTTGCCTGGGGTGAGCTTTGCGGGGAATCTTAATTTCCCGCTCTCCCTGGTGTTTTCAATCTCTCTGTGGAGCTTTCTTTACTTGTTTTCTGGTTTCCCCCCTTTTTTGTGGCTTATCTACAATTGACGTTGGAGGGGAGACATGAAGGAGTTTGTCTGGCAAATTTCTCCTTGAAAGAAGAGAGTATTTTGTGTTTGATGTGGGCACAGGGGCAGAGGCAGGGAGTGGAGAACGCCAAAAGCAAACTTGACTTAAATCATGGTGAATAGTCCTGCTTAGAAGCATTATTTTTTATTAGTCATTTACTATACTTGTCATTATTTTGGGCATTGGAATGGAATGGCAGATTTTTTTTTTTTAATTTACTTTTTATTGTTTCAGGTTACTTTGAGGGTACAAAGAATTAGGTTGCAAGGTTTGCAGTTGTTAGGTAGAGTCCCTCTTATAATTGTGTCCCACCCCCAAGTGTGCCATACACCCTAACATCGTATTGTTTCCATTACGTGGGAGCACACCCATCCCCCCTCCCCTCTCCCCACTCCCTCATTTCCCCACGCACCACCTGGAATTGAGCATGTTCTCTTATGTGGGCGTGTATTAGATGATCTACAGGTTTCATGAGCCTTAGCTCCCAGTGGGGGTGCTTCTGAGTCTTCCACTCCTGGGGGTGGGCAGATGTACCTGTCCCCTTGTACCTTCCTCCATTCAGCCAGGGCACCTCCTTAATTCAAACTCATATTCACACTTGCCCCATCCCAGCCAGTAATCCCTTGAAACCTATAGTATTTTTATTCGTTTTTGATGCTCATGTACTCCCCAGGAGTGTCAGGTTCTTCATTTCCCTTCAACTAGTTCAGCACTCAGAGTTGACAACTTACATCAGCCAAGATGGGAAATTTGTTGTCTGAATTCCCTTTACAAAATCTTTCCTACTAGACTCCTGATTCTGTTTCCCAAAATATATAAGGAGTCAAGAGAGGCTCAAGAAGTCTCAGCACAGACCAGAGAAATAGTTTCTAAACCATGCTTTTAGAAGTCTAGGCTATTGCAAAGGCACTTAGCGTCTCCCTGGGGGGCTGAGAGAATCACCTGCTTCTGTGCTTTAGCTGCTGCATTCTTTCTTTTAGCCCCCGGGACTTTGTGGAATTTTTTCAAAATAGCATTCTACTTCTAATGGGAGTTTGAACACCACTGGCCTAGAAGATTATTCAAGTCCTTTTCAGCTAAAATATGTCCTTTCTTATGAGGCAATACTGAAAGGGAAATTATTATATTTTTGTCATTGCACGGAACATAAACCATGGTTCCTGGAGCACAAGGGGTGTGCCCTGGATGACTTTGTCTCAGAATGACAGATCTGAGTCTCTCCTAGATGAGAGAGGAAGAGAATCTCAGTTGCTAGGGGTGCGTGGTGCACACTACTTTACACACATGCTTTTTAATGCCAGTGTCAGGGCAAACTTCCACCAGCTGTCTAAACATTTACAAAGCCAAATAATAGCATGCAAGATATGTGGGTTTCAGATATTTGCCATTTTCAAACAGCACTTAGTCATTAACTTAATCACAGCTGCCATCAGCCAGCCAGTGTATTTTGTTTGTAAACAAGGCATCTGCTCCAAGCAGCATTTGGGAGCTCCACTGTGGTGGTGGATGGCAGGCTGGTTAATGAAGAAACTAGACATCTCTAGAGCATCTGAGATACACAGGACTATCTCTTGGGCTGAGCCTGTTGACTCTAGAAGGGAAACAAAAACTTAGAGTTTATTTTGCCCCAAGTGCCACTGTCATGGTTTTTCTCTCAACAGAATTAGATGTTCAATTTGGAGAAATGTCCTGATGTCCATAGTCATGGGTTCATCTGAAATGAGATACCACCTCCCAAATTAGTTGCTTACGCTTTGCTGTGTATTGTACATTTATGACCCTCTCAAATTCATAGTTTGAAGCCTTAAGCTCCCAATGTGACTGTATTTGGAGATAGGGCCTTTTGTAGGGGGTGATAAAAGATATGTGAGGTCATAAGAGTGGGGCCCTAAGGGGACTCTGTGTCTCCTTATGTGAAG
Organism: Loris lydekkerianus; assembly: GCA_963574355.1. Taxonomy (NCBI): domain Eukaryota; kingdom Metazoa; phylum Chordata; class Mammalia; order Primates; family Lorisidae; genus Loris; species Loris lydekkerianus. The sequence goes on along the minus strand of CAUYPK010069443.1, from coordinate 16,741 downwards.
AGACACAGAGAGAAGTTGCCCTTATATGAAGGAGACACATGTCAGGAAGAGGGCTGTCAGCATGAACGATAAGTGCATATCACTGGTGCCTTGATCTTGGACTTTCCAGCCTCCAGAACCATGAGAAAGAAATTTCTGATGTTTAAGCCACTTTGGTATTTTGTTATGGAAACCCAAGGTAATATATCCTTGTTTCTCCTCCAAATTCTTTAATATAACTCATTTCTTAATAGCAATGCAAATTCAGCTGCTATTTCAAAGCATCTTATTTGGCTGTGCAACTTGTTTCCTTCCTTTGGTTGAATGCATTTCCTAGTCTCTGCCTGAGAGAAAGTACCTTCTCTTCTCGTGAGTTCCTGTAACATGGCTTAGGTCGCTGTGCTCATTGTTTCTGTTTGTTAAGGCCTAAGGGATTTAGAATGACTTTTTTTTTTTTTTTTTTTTTTAACTTTAGAATTGTGTGGTTGATAATGTCAGTTGCATATGTGACATCCATTGTTCCAAAAAAGAATTCTGATTTTTGCTTTGGGCAGCAACATGTCCCAGCTCTAAGAAGAGAAATAAAAATTGGTCTAAATCAAGATCAAAATTCTTGATTCTGCCTTTCATAGGGATTGCTATGTGACCTAGTTCTGGCAAAAACTATTAAAGTGGAAATCTCATAAGAAGTATACAGATAGAACTGATACTGCCCTTCCTTCCCTTTCTCCTGCCTTTACGTGGATGTGATGTATGGAGATGCAGTAGCCATTTTGTGACCAGGAGGATGAAAATCAGAATGAAGATGTTGGTGGAGAAGAAGACAAAAAAAGCCTAATCTTGAGTTGAACAGTATCAGTATCTGCCTGCTCTAGATTTCTTTTCCTAAGCATAATATCTTTGTGATTCTTCTATGTTGTGTAAGGGTGTGTTCCTTTTGGTTATGTCAATTCTACTATGGTGATATATCATCATTGTCCATTATCCTGCTGAAAAAAAAAAAAAAAACAAATTGAGCTGTTTCCAGTTTTGGAATAAAGTTACCATACACATTCGCACAGGAGTTTTTTCTGGCCATATGTTTTATTTCCCCTCTCCCTCCCTCCCAGGAAGAGGGCTGTCACCAAATTCCTAGTTTTGAAAATTCCTAGAAGTAGAATACCTAAGAAGGTGAGTAGACCTGTAATTTTATAAGAAGTAGCCAAATGATTTTCCGAAGTGATTTTTTTCTGCTTTTTATTGCCATCAGCAATGTATGAGAATTCCAGTTGCTTCACAACATTCCCCCAACACTTGGTATGGTCCGTCTGTTCATTTTAGCCATCCTGGGGGTTTTTACTGGCATCTCATTGTCTTCTACATTTGTATTTCCCTTGTGACTAATAATGAGCTGAGCACTTTGTCATGTGGTCATTGGCTATTTCGTATGTGTGTGTGTGTGTGTGTATAATTTTTTTTTAATGTGGGCCAGTTCAAGTTTTTTGCCCATCAAAATAAATTAGATTGTCTGTCTTTTCATTACTGAGCTGTAGGAGTTCATTATATATTTGGGACATAAGTTTTTGATGTAAGTGTGGGAACAGTTTTTCCATGACTGTGGGTTGCTCATAAACTTCCTGTAGTGCCCCAATGTCTGTGCACAAAACTGTCAACTCCAGGCCTCAGGCTGTGCTGTGTCTTCTCTCCCACTCACCTTCTGCATCTCTTGTTCCTATCAAATTGGTTCCTCCTTAGCATCCCAAAGTGCTGTTCCTGACTCTTGACAAAGAATGTTTCCCTAACCAATTTTTCTTCAGACTGGCTCCTCTGAACTCTATTCTCAGTTTGGGAGGATTTTATGGTTGTCTCTGAAATGTCCAGTTATATTAGGAATCCTGCTAAGTCAGTTTAGCTAGAATCCCCTGCCCTTGACATCTGGATCACCCTCCATATCTGATCAGGTTCCTCATCCTCCCACTTTCCCTCAGGGATGTCTGGTCACTGTAGCCTGCCTTCACCAAGAATCCTATTAGGTTGGTTTAGCCAGACTTCTCCTTACCCCAATGTTTCCTCTTAGGAATTTCCATCCACTGCCTTCTGCCCTTCTCCTTGGCTATCAGTTCCTACTTTTTCCCATAGTCAGAATTGAACTCAATCCTTTTCCCACTGCAAAACCCCATTGCAGATTTCCTTACACTCATCGCAGTGGTCCTCAAATAAAGTCAGCCTTGTTGTTCTTCAACAGGTGTCATGAAAAATGTTTTTTTTTTTTTTTACATCCCCCAACTTTCTCCTTGGCCCTGCCCCATGTTTGGATCCCTGGTCCCTCTCCCCATTGAGTGGCTATGGCATTTGTTGTTTACAATGCTCATCTTTGGATGCATCAGGCATTTCCTTCACATTAGTACTTCATACCTGCATACTTTGTGTCATTATCTGGATCGTTGGGATTGTTAGCTTCTTGAGGACAGAGGATTAACCTTTTCTTCCCTTTTTTGTTGTTAAAACAAATGTACTTGGACATACAAACATGTCAAAGCAGATATCCTCTAAATAGGAAGCGTTAGGGAAGATACTCTTTTCAGCTTCTTAGCCCAATACAATTGGCTATTTGCCATTTCTTCCCCTTATTTTGAATGAGAAATGGAGTCCATTTTGTACATTTGCAAGGATTTTCTATTAATTTCTGATGCCTTTTCATTTCAGAATTTCAAATAGTTCATTATATATGTACAGAATTAAAAGTATAGATCACCTTATATGAGACTATTATACCATAACATTCTGGCTTCAGAGAATTGAACAAATTGTGTACTCTCAAAATCAGAGTTTTCAGAATATCACTATAATAAATTTTGGGGAGATAATAATAAAATTATCACTCATCCTTTTGTTATTAATTTAAGATGTCTAAGACTACTGGTTCAGGTTCCTTAAGGCCACATCGATATCTAATATTGATTAGCCAGACAAAAATATTTGGGGAAGAACAATACTAATTCTTTGAAAATAGAAGGTCAATAAGACATATTGTTGACAAGATGTTGTCCCCTTCTTGGGAAATTTATAATCTACTAACTAGTCCAGAATTTCCTTTCTCTCATCCACCATGACAACAACAATAACAAAAGCCCTCTTGTATAGTAACGTATGTCTTGCCCTTGTTTGTGTTACTCTTCCTGCATGGTCACATTGAGAATTCCAGGATATTAGGGATGGTTCATTATAAGAAAAAGTAAGGATTTCAGGAATTTTTCAATTATGTGTCCATCAATTTATTTAAGAAAACTGATTGATTACCTAACATGACTCAAAGGACAAAAGCTGAAGAGAGATTCTGTTAATGCTTTGAATGAGCACAGGACTGTTAAATTAAAGATTTTTGTCTTTAAAAAAAAAATGCTATGAATGTTTGTAGAATCTAGCTCTAAATTTCAGAAATAATTTCATGGAGAGTCTATACTGTCTTACAAAATGTCTAAATGTTTCCTGATGCCATTTCTAAGAAGCTTTCTAAGATGAGTGGAGAATTGGTCCAACAAAGCACAGTTTTTGCTATGCCTTTTTCTTCTTTTTTAAAAAAATTTGGATTAATATAAGGGCACATGTGATTACATTGTGTTTGTTATGTAATGTCTGACTTGTAGTTGAGTTGTTCCCCTAGGAGGTGTGCCATATACCCCTACATTATACCTATTAGGTGAGAGCTTTCCGAGACTCCTCTCTTTTCTTCTTCTCCCCTTCTTGAATTTGTGTTTTACTCTTGTGTGGGCCTGTAGCTGTTCATCTACTGGTTTCATATTAGTATTGAGTACATAGGGTGTTTGCTTTTCCATTCTTGAGATACTTTACTAAGGAGAATGTTCTTCAACTCTGTCCAGGTAAATACAAGTGAAGTAAGGTTTCTTTCTTTTATTATGGCTGAATAACATTTCATGGTACACATATGCCATGGTCTATTAATCCATTGATGGGTTGATGGGCAGTTGGGTTGTTTCCACACATTTGCAGTTGACTTTAGCTGCTAAAAACATTCAAGGGAAAATGTCCTTCTGATAAAATGATTTTTTTTTTCTTCTGGGTAGATAACTAGCAATGGAATTGTGGGGGATCAAATGGAAGGTCTAGTTTTAGCTCTCTGAAGATTCTCCATACTTCCTTCCAAAAGGGTTGTATGACTTTGCAGTTCCACCAACAGTGTAAAAGTGTCCCCTTCTCTCCACATCCATACCAGCATCTGCAGCTTTGGGACTTTGTGATGTGGGTGATTCTCATAGGAGTTAGGTAATATCTCAAGGTGGGTTTGATCTGCATTTTCTGATGATTGGGGAAAACAAGCATTTTTTTCCATGTGTTTGTTGGTCATTCATCTGTCTTTTTAGAAGAAAATTCTGTTTTTGCCTCTTGCCCAGTGATTAATTGGGTTGTTTGCTCCTTTCTTATTGATTTGCTTGAGTTCTTTGTAGATTCTAGTTATTACTCCTTAGTCATATTTTAATATGATAATATCTGCTCTCATTTTGAAGGTTATCCATTTGCTAACAGAAGTAAAGAAAGATAATGATGGACACTGGTCAAGGGAGCAATATGTCTTTTTAAAGTGATAGGGTATGAAGTGGGTTCATGGGTACTCAAGAACACAGAATATAGATGTGGCAATTTGTTTTCCATGATTGAAGGTTCATAGAAAGTAGAAACTTTCAAATATACATTGGGAGCTTTATCTACTTAGGGGGTAAATATCCTAATGCATATTTTTCATCTGTTCCTTTAGATTTGTCCTTCACTTAGACTCACCCTCTTGGCCTTGGACAGCTGACCTATAGGTATAACATCTAGGACTTTTTTGTCCTCTGACTTCCATGTGCGGTCAGCCAAGACCCTGGAAGGACGTTGGAGAGAAGATAGAGAATGAAGTCAAGCTGTCTATGTCCTTGGATGAAGGGTCACTGTTCATGTCAAGGTGATCTTCTTGACATTTCTTTTCTACTTACAAATTTCTACTTACAAATTCAATTTAAGAACCAACCTACAGAACTTATCTCATTTGTAACTTGGAGACTATCTGTAGTCCCTGTTATTTTAACTCAAAAGGTAAGTGTGTACTGGCAAAAAGGCACTTTTCCTCAGCAAATCATGGATATAGTGGGTAAAATATGGTAACAATTAAAACTGTATCCCTTCATTTTACACCTATTAGGAAGGCTGTTATTGTTTTTAAAATTTTTTATTTTTAATTATTATGGGTATATAATAGTTATATGTCTTTATAGCATACATGTGATGTTCTAATACAGACATACAGTGTGAATTAATCAAATCAGGGCAATTGGGGTATCCATAGTCTGGCTATGAAAAATAAAGGAAAATAAAAAGTATTGGAGAGGACATGAAAAACTTGGAACCTTCTTGCATGGCTAGTGGGAATGTAAAATTGTGCAGCCTCTGTGGAAAAAAAGTCTGGAGGTTCCTCAAAAAGTTATCAAGAGATTACAAAATAATCCACATGCTATAATAGGAGTGGACCTGGAGGACATGACGCTAAGAGAAGTAAGCTAGGCCCAAAAGACTAAAAACTATTTGCATGATTTCACTCATATGAGGTGCATAGAGTAATCAAATTCGTAGAGGCAAAAAGTAACTTAGAGGTTACCAGGGACCTAGGAGTGGGGGAAAGGGGACTATTGTTTAATGGGTGTAGAGGTTCAGTTTGGATGACAAAATGTACTGTAAATGGATGGTGTGGAGGGTTGTACAACATTGGCAATGTAGTTGGTGCTACAAAATTATACATTTAAAAATGGCTAAAATGGTAAATTTCATGTTAGATATATTTCATCACAATAATCCTCCTCCCCCACTGTATCCAAATAGAAAGCAAGAAAGAGCAATCTGCAGGTGCCAGAATTAAAGACAGAATGAGGAACACTGAGGAGAGGCTGGATAGAAATGCCCACACAAAATAATGAAAGACGCGGGGCGCTGCACATTAAATCACCTGGAGGGCTTTAGCCAGTGCTGATGTCTGGGCCTCACCCCAGAGACTCTGATCTTGATGTTGTGGGGTGGCCTGAGCTGCTTCTGCAGCTAGCTGTGGGACATTCCCATGGATATGCTGCTCCCTGAAGTGAGTTCACGGCCCAGATTACAAATTACATGAGGGAGGGTTGGGAGACAAACTGTATTTTCAGGCCCAAACAAAAGAAAAAAGAACAACATAAAAGATAATTTGAAGGCATGTGCGTTCTAAGGTTTCAATGAAAGAGCAGTATCCACAGAGTAGGGACATGGTACTGTGACAAGAAGAGAAGGAATGGAAAGAGAAGCAAATAAAAGTTCTGCAAAATAAATGGAGAGAAGCTGAAAGATGGAACATTTGAGAGAATTTGTAAAGCTTGGGGTAGAGCAAACAAGTTCTAGTACTTGCAGAACAGACCTTCCTGGATGACAGAATAGAAGGAATGGAGAAGATACACATTGTGGAGAATATTCTGTGTAAAGGAAAGATGCACATTCTAAGAGTACAAGAATACATAGCTCTGAAAAATTAAAAAAGAAGTCATATCAAAGTTAAATTGTAAAAAATCAAAGACAAAGAGAACATCTTCCACTCTGCCTGAGAGAGAAGACTGATAACTCAGACCCCTGGGGTGATGGCTGCTGCCCCCCAGCAAAAAGAGGTGACAAAAGATAAGACATTACACATTGTTCTTGTTATTCAAGAGTTAAAACAAAACTAGACAATCTTAGATCTACAAAGGCAAAGAAAATGTACAGCCTCCAGGCCTCTCATGAAGGAACTAGTAAAACATGTACTTTCATAAAAGAAACATTGCACAACTTTTTAATTAAAGTACTACATGTCAATGTGTATGGGGCAAGATAAAGCATTTGTGTAGGGAGAAATGTGTAACATGAGTTAGAGAACAAGAAAAATGGAAAACAAGTAAGTGTCCAAATCAAGAAAATGGGCAAAGAAAAAACAGAGTAAACCCAAGTAGAAGGAGAACGATAATAAGGACAGAATCAGAAATTAATGAACCAGAAGACAAACAAATGATGGAAATGATGAATAAAGTTATTTGAAATTTAGAACCAGTCAAATGATTATGCAGAATCTCTCTTTATCATTGTCTTTATCTCTATCTATATCTTCCAGAAATCAATAAAAAAGCATAAAATAATGTAATAGAGGCTAAAGGTTATGAGCAAGCATTTCATATGGAGAGAAACGTTAAATGGTTAATAAACAAGAAAAGCTATTCAGCCTCACTACTCATTAGGAAAAATGCCAAGTAAAGCAACCTGGAGATACCATTTCACACCCATCAGATTATCAAAACTTAAAAATGAGAATCTGTCAGCACCAATAAGAATATGGAGAAGCAGAAACGCAGATCCACGGCTGGTTGGAATATGAATCAGTTTGATGACTTTAGGGGGCAATTCAGCAGCTTTCTGGCAAAGCTGAAAATGGACCCAACCAGGGTTTCTGGTTCCAGGTGAATGGTCCTGGTATTTACTACAAAATTGTTATTGTTATAGTAAAAAATTAGAAGCTCAATAGCTTTCAAAAGAGTTATGGATAAATTGTTATCAACACTACACTGAATATGATGCAATAGTAAGACAAATGACCTACATCAGTATGTATCAATATGGGTTGATATCAAAAACACAATGTTGATATGCTAAGTGAAGTAAGCCAAACACAAAAAAGACAGATATTGTGTGATTCCATTTACATGGTGTTCTTAGAGTGGACAAATTCATGGAGACAGAAAGTAGAAGGGTGGTTGCCAAGGCCTGGTGGGAGGGGAGAAATGGGGAGTATTATGGAATGAGTACAGGATTTCTGTTTAGAATGATGAAAAAATTCTGGAAATCAATGTGATGATTACAGAACATTATGGATATGCTTAATATCACTAAATTGTCCACATAAAAATAGGTAAAATTATATTTATTATGTATATTTACAATACATATTAAAAAACAATGTTGAATGAAGAGAGAAATTTGTAGAAAGAGAGGTACACATACTATTTAAACATGTTTAAAATTGTTTATGTTACATGTGTACACATTAAAAATGGAACTCATCCTGGGGCGGGATGTCCACAATTGCTAGATAGTTGTTTTATCCTGTGGGGCAGCAGAATGAGAAGCTTCAACTATGTCTGTGATCTCTCTTAAGAAGTAAAAATTCTGGAAGAAGCATTAAAAAAAATACTGACACTTAATTCTCTGTGGCAATATGTGTATATTTGAGATATTTACATTTAAAAATTTACCAGGACCCTGGTCTGGGGGAGCTTGCTGGTCATTTAGTTGACTGTTTCCTAAATGTATAAAGTAGGAGAGTGGTGGGTTGAGGGTGGGGGTTCTACACATCTCTCAAACATCTGTTTACATCCTCCTTACTCCAAGGAATTTAATTACTAGACATTGACATGTATTGTGGTGGACCAGGTGTCACAAGAATGGTCCTCGTATTTCAACAAACTAAGGTGAGCCAGTCTTTTAGTGGAAGACCTTCCCTCTATACAAGGTCCTGGAGGAGAGGAAATCATCTGGTGCCTTCTGGCTGGCTGAATTGTACGTGGATTCTAGCTAACTGTAAATAACCATGAACAAAGAATATCTCAGTAGCCAATATTTTTCTCTGCTGGTATCAAATGAAATTCATTTGGTATCAGCTGGAGTTTTTATAGTGCTAATGGAAGTTATTTTCAGTTATCACGTCAGTCCATAAGTATACAAAGGCAGCAATTTCACTGGAAATCTGGAGATCAGTTTGTATGTAGGGGGTATGCTTTAGACTGTTTCTGCAGTGTAAGCTTTTATCTTAAGAAATGTGGGGACTCATACATAAAAAGGGAATGATGAAATAGAACATCCAGCAAGGGCGAAGGTTGACTTGGAAGCGTTTCATTGCATGAACATCTGAAACTGTGAGACGTGGTAATGTCTGCAAAGCCCTAGGCACGATGGGAGCTTGGGCATCTGAGAACTCATCCCCCAAATGTTAGTAAGCTCCCCTCCTTTCTCCAGTGATAGCTCTTTAAACACCGACAGTGTTTGTTTCTCTGCAGCCTCTACTTGATCTCATTGCATGCGGTAGGCAAACAGAGCTGGAACCATCAATTTTTGTTTTTTAATAAACTTGTGTAATTTTGCCGTCCTCCCACTAGGTACAAGAATGACAATGGAGCCCTGTAAATAAAAACCTGCTCCCTGCAGGATTTTAATTATTTATATTCTTTCAGCAAACAGAACCCCCATCCATTGTTGATCATAGCATATGTGTGGATGGGAAGATCAAAATGCCGTGGTGAGTTGTTAGCCTGGGGAGGGGAACTATAATGTCCCTCTACCCATGAATTTGGAAATGCTGAATGCCTGAGATGGTTGTAGCAAATATCACAGCTAGAAGTATTTCAGAAAGCCTGTCTTGTAGTAAGGACTCAGAGCCTAAGGGACTTTTTTTCTTTCCAAAGATGGGATTGTCTGACTCTCATTACTATGTTGCAAGTCCAACTCTTGGAAGAAGAGAATGCTGCATTTAGAAGGAGGAAGCAAGGATTGTTGTATTCCTAAAATGATAGGAATCAAAATGATAATTTTTGTGTTATGTGTATGCTTTCACAGCTTGTTTAACATGTTATAAATGTTCTGGTTCAGTTATAGGAATATGAAAGTTATGACAATTTTTGTTCATCTCTTTCCTCCCAATCCTTTTGGAAAAAAAAAAGGAAAATTCTGTGAGAGCAAAGCAAGGTGCAAATTTTAAGAAATACTGAGTGCCAAAAATGACCTTTTTCATGTATTTAACTATAGCATTTCAGCTATTCTTAGGACGCATTCATAGTCTGTTTTGTTAACTGGAGAAAAGGGACCTTTGAAAAACCTGATGGTAGGTTAGTGTGGCAGGATCTTACAAATGTCACTGGAATGCTTACAGAACTACAAAACGTTTTAGGATACATTATTTAAAACCCTAGGCTAAGACTTTTTTTTATTAATTTTTTTTATTATTATTAAATCATAGCTGTGTACATTAATGCGATCATGGGACACCATACACTGGTTTTATAGACCGTTTGACACATTTTCATCACACTGGTTAACATAGCCATCCTGGCATTTTCTTAGTTATTGTGTTAAGACATTTACATTCTACATTTACTAAGTTTCACATATACCCTTGTAAGATGCACCACAGGTGTAATCCCACCCTCCTTCTGCCCCCCTCACCCCTGCTTACCCTCCTTTTCCCCCTTCCCCTTATTCTTAGTTTATAATTGGGTTATAGCTTTCATGTGAAAGCCATAAATTAGTTTCATAGTAGGGATGAGTACATTGGATACTTTTTCTTCAATTCTTGAGATACTTTACTAAGAAGAATATGTTCCAGCTCCATCCATGTACACACGAAAGAGATAAAGTTTCCATCTTTCTTTGAGGCTGCATAATATTCCATGGTGACATATACCACAATTTATTAATCCATTCATGGATCAATGGGCACTTGGGCTTTTTTCATGAATTAGCAATTATGAATTGGGCTGCAATAAATATTCTGGTACAAATATCTTTGTTATAATGTGATTTTTGGTCTTCTAGGTATATACCTAGTAGAGGAATTATAGGATTGAATGGCAGATCTATTTTCAGATCTCTAAGTGTTCTCCAAACTTCTTTCCAAAAGGAATGTATTAATTTGCATTCCCACCAGTAGTGTAGAAGTGCTCCCTTTTCTCCACATCCACACCAACATCTCTGGTCTTGGGAGTTTTGTGATATAGGCTGGAGTTAGATGATATCTCAAAGTAGTTCTGATTTGCATTTCTCTGATGATTAAGGATGATGAGCATTTTTTCATATGTCTGTAGGCCGTGCGCCTGTCTTCTTCAGAGAAGTTTCTCTTCAAGTCCCAAGCAAGGGGTTTTGATAGTGGGAGAGTCAGGAAAGTGAGAAGGTGGTTAGGATGCCAACCCCATGCTCCAGGGCTGGTGGGTTCGAACCTGGCCCTGACCTGCTAAACAACAATGACAATTACAACAAAAAAAATAGCTGGGCGTTATGGGGGTGCCTGTAGTCCCAACTACTTGGGAGGCTGAGGTAAGAGAATCACTTGAGCCCCAAGAGTTGGAGGTTGCTTAAGCTATGATGCCACAGCACTCTACTGAGGGTGACAAAGTGAAACTCTGTCTCAATTTAAAAATAAATAAATAAATAAATAAATAAAATAGGAAACAGTTTTTATTTAGGAAATGCAGTAGGGCCAGCCTGGTGGCTCACACCTATATTCTCAGCATGCTGGGAGGCCAAGGGGTGTGGATTGCCTGAGCTCAGGAGTTTGAGATCAGCCCCAGCAAGAGGCTTAAGCAAGAGGATCGCTTGAGTCCTAGAGTTTGAGGTTGCTGTGAGCTGTGACACTATAGCACTCTACGCAGGGCGACAGAGTGAGAATTTGTCTAAAAACAAAAAAGAAATGCAGTATATTTATTCTGCAAACTCTAAAAATATGGATGTCCTAAGCGGAGAAGAACTAAAGACAGCACAATGAGGAGCAGGGGACAGGAGGAGGGGGACAGGATAGAAGACTTCTCCAGTGGGGGGCCCTGAGAAAAGCTGGGTCAGGAGAGCCAGTGAAGTGGGCAGAGCCAAGGCTGCTCTTCCTGAGGGGGGCTGAGCACGAGGCACACAAGAGCTTAATTAGGAGCTTCCACAGGAGGGTCCCCTGATGCCTGGGTCCCTGGGTTCCTCTTCCTGAAGACAGCATCCCTCCCACCTGAAAGCAAACAGCTCAGGTGAGGTGTTTCCCACCTGTTTCCCACCCGTCCTGAATAAACAGCAATCACCTGCCCCCCCCCCCATTCCTACTCTGGGAGATACACCAGCAGGTCAGATGGTTGAGCTTTGCTTTATGAGCTTTAGGAAAGTGAGCAAGGTTGTTTTCTTGCTCTCTCCCTCCCCACCATTTTGCAAATAGGTAAGTATAATGTTGAATGTGCTTGCTCAAGCCACACAGGTGCCCCCAAGGTTCTGATGAGGCTCCCTGAAGTGTAGTGCCACCCTGGCTGGCAATCACCATGACTTAGTCAGGAGGAATGCAGCTTTCTTGGGTCCCTGAAAAGGAGAGACAGGTGGCTCAGCTGCCAGGGGTGGCATGGGAGGCAGACAGGCAGGCACTAGAATAGACTGACCCTGGCCAATACTATAGGATAACTACCTGCCCCCGGGTAAAACAGAAAGTCCCTGGCAGAGCCTAAGCAGTACTTGCTGCTGGGTCAAGCTGATCGGAGTAACCCAAGATGATGCACCTGATATGATTCTCCCTCCCATTAGACAATGTCTCGCAGTTCCCAGGGTGCTTATACATTTGATCCTCATTACAATCCTGTGAGGTATGCAAGGCAGTGGGTATTATTGGCTCTGGCTTAGAGAAGTGCACACTGAGGTCCACAGGGATCATGTGACTTGTCTGAGGTCAGAAGCTCAAAGCAGGAAACTTCTTCTCCGGGTTCCTAGTCCCAAGCTCTTTCCTCCCTATGTGGGAGCCTTAGCCACAGCCTGAGGCCCAGGCCCACCCCCTAATATCCGGATTCAGTTTTTCCAGGCTGGCCTGGGGACTCAAGGCAAATGTTTGAAAAGCTCCACAGGTGATCCCAACAGGCAGCCACCATCAAGGGCCAGACTTGAGCTGTACCTAAGTGCCACCCCACAGCATTCCTTCCCCATATGGGTCATTGCTGTGTCTGCTTCAAACTATGCACTGTTGGAAAAGCCCAAAGTCTTAGCCCAATTTGTCCCCCAGGCACCAAAGGAAAAAATTAGCAATCCCAAGGTTATAACATAGAGCCATCTGTCCCATATTTCTGTCCCATTCTATCCATCCTCTGTCTTAGTACAATCCAGCCCAGATGATAAAATTAATTGATTCTGGAAGGTACAGAATGGCATATAAAGCCATTTATGCAAAAACAAATTCATATGTGTATGTCCCTTTACATGCAAAAATCTCTGGAAAGATACACAAGAAACTGGAATTAATGATTGCCTCTGAGGAGAGAAATTGGTATAAGAGGACAGAAGGGTGGAAGGAGGCTTGCTTTCCATTATGTACCTTTTGAATCATTTACTACTAATACAAAAACAAAAAAGGGAAGATTTGGCTCAGCGTCTGAAGCCCAGCAGCTAGGGTGCCAGCCACATACACCAGGATTCAAACCTGGTGGATTCAAACCTGGCCCGGGCCAGCTAAAACAACAATGACAACAAAAAAATAGCCGGGCATTGTGGAGGGCGTCTGTAGTGCCAGCTACTTGGGAGGCTGAGGCAAGAGAATTGCTTAAGTCAGTGGTTCTCAACCTTCTTAATGCTGCGGCCCTTTAATACAGTTCCTGTGGATCATGACCCACAGATTGAGAACCCCTGGCTTAAACCCAAGAGTTTGAGGTTGCTGTGCGCTGTGATGCCATGGCACTCTACCAAGTTCAACAAAGTGAGACTCTGCCTCAAAAAAAAAACAGGGAAAATTGCTAACTTTTTATTTATATATTTATTTATTTTCCAGTTTTTGGCCGGGGCTAGTTTTGAACTTGCCACCTCTGGCATATGGGGCTGGCGCCCTACTCCATTGAGCCTCAGACACCGCTCTGTTAACTTTTTTAATAGGACATGAACCTACAGCCTTCCAGAGAAGGAAATGTTGCAACTATCTTTGTTTCTGTCCCACCCCATGCATTCAATCAGCCATTCAGCAAATACTCATTGATCACCTACTATGTGCCAAGAACCGTTCTAGGCTCAGGGAACATCAGCAATGAACAAAACAAACAAAAAAATCCCTGCCGTTGTGGAGCTTACATTCTAGCAGGTAGAGACAGACTATAAATGATAAATGTAGGCTCGGCACCTATGGCTCAAGAGGCTAAGGGGCCAGCCACATACATCTGAGCTGGCGGGTTTGAATCCAGCCCTGGCCCACCAAACAATGTCAGTTGCAACCAAAAAATACCCAGGCATTGTGTTGGGCACCTGTAATCCCAGCTACTTGGGAGGCGGAGGCAGGAGAATCACTTGAGCCCAGGAGTTGAAGGTTGCTGTGAGCTGTGATGCCACTCTGTCTCAAAAAAAAAAAAAAGATAAATGTAATAAGCAAGTTATATAGTATGTTAGAAAGGGAAAGTATTACAGGAAGAAATAGGGCAAGACACAAGGACTCAGGAGTGTGGGGGTGCGTATTAGTTTCCCATTAGTGGTCTAATGAATTACACAAACTTAGTTGCTTAACATACCACACATCTGTTATCTTACAGTTTAGGATATCAGAATTCCTACCAAGATGTCTACAAACCTACATCCTTCTAGACTCTACAGGTTCTAGAGGGGGATTGGTTTCCTTGCCTTTTCTGGCTTCTAGAAACCACCTGCATTCCTTGGTTCCTTGGTTTATGGCTCCATCTGCCATCTTCAAAGCTGGCATCATAACATCTTCAGATCAATTTCTACCTCCCTACTTCTATCTCCATTGTCCTAACTGCTCCCTCGCTGACTCTGACTCTCCTTCATATAGTGATCCTTTTGATTACATTGGATTAACACAGAAAATTCAGGATATATGCCCCTCAAAATCATTAATTTACACAGCCAAGTCCCTTTTGCTGTGTAAGGTAACATATGCACAGGTTTGGGGGATTAGGATGTGGACGTATTAGGAGAGACCATTTTCAGACTACCATGGGAAAGGAGGAGCATGCTGTAATTTTAAGCAGGGCAGTCTGGGTAGAAGACAACATTTGAGTTAAGACTGAAGGAGGCAAAGGAGTTGGGTCGGCATTCCTGGGGGAGCAGCAGTAAGGAGGAAGCCTGCCAGAAGTAGATAAGTAGCATGTCTCAGCCCCTGACCCTCACTCTTAGCTTTGTCCTTTTATGTGTCTTTAGGTCCCCTTGGGGCCCATAGGGCATTGGCAAAGGGTAGACCATCAACCAACCTCACTCCAAAGCTCTCTCCTTATTCCTTCTGCATTCTGCCACTGGAGCCCCTCAGAATCTAAGTGCAACTAGTGTCTCCCCATCTTTCCCAACCTCTCTGGCCCTTGAACCTGAAAGCCTTCTGTTCTTGGCATTCGCACCACCACACTCCAATCCTCCCACCTCTGCCTGCTGCACTTCTGCAACATAGGGCTTGCAGGCAATCCTCAGCCTTTTCTCTTCCTGGACCATTTTATTCACTGACCCCACTGTTACCTGTGAGCTGATATCTCAAGGTTTGCCTCCAGCCCTGGTCTATCTTGAGCTTCAGAACCCTATCTTCCAACTGCCTTTGTTTCATGCTGTCATGTATCACATTTAGCTATTTATGTCACCTCCCCCATGAGACTGTAAATGTCTTGAAGACAGGTACCCTGTTTTATTCTTTTTTTTTTTTTTTTTTTTTTTTTTTGTAATTTTTGGCCGGGGCTGGGCCCAAACCAGCCACCTCCAGCTTATGGGGCCAGCGCCCTATCCTTTGAGCCACAGGCGTTGCCCTTTTTCTTTTTTTTTTACATACAGAGTCTCACTTTATCGCTCACAGTAGAGTGCTGTGTCATCACAGCTCACCGCAACCTCCAGCTCTTGGGCTTAGGTGATTCTCTTGCCTCAGCCTCCTGAGTAGCTGGGATTACAGGCGCCTGCCACAATGCCAGGCTATTTTTCATTGCAGTTTGGCCAGGACTGGGTTCAAACCTGCCACCCTTGGTATATGGTGTCGGTGCCCTACCCACTGAGCCACAGATGCTGCTCCCTTTTTTTTTTTAGACAAAATCTCAAGCTGTTGCCCTGGGTTGAGTCAGTGCTAGGGCATCACAGCTCATAGCAACCTCAAACTCTTGGGCTTAAGTGATTCACTTGCCTCAGCCTTCCAAGTAGCTGGGACTACAGGTGCCCGCCATAACGCCTGGCTATTCTGTTGTTGATGTTGCAGTTGTCGTTGTTTTAGCTGGCCCAGGCCGGGTTCAAACCCGCCAGCCTCAGTGTATGTAGCCGTCACTTTACCCACTGAGCTACGGGCACTGCCCTGTTTTGTTTTGTTTTTTTAAATTTTTTGAGCCTCAAGCTGTCACCCTGGGTAGAGTATAGAGCACTGTAACATCACAGCTCACAGCAACCTCCAACTCCTGGGCTCAAGCGATTCTCCTGCCTCCACCTCCCAAGTAGCTGGGACCACAGGTGCCTGACACAATGCCCAGCTATTTTTTGGTTGCAGCCATCATTGTTTGGCGGGCCCAGGCTGGATTCTAACCCGCCAGCTCAGGTGTATGTGGCTGGCGCCTTAGCCACTTGAGCCACAGGCGCCGAGCTCACTGCCCTGTTTTATTCATCTTTGTGCCATCCTGGACTGATTACACAACAATGACATACAATCATAATAACCAACGTTTGTTGAGTCTCCCTGTGTCTGGAACTGCACGAAGGGCTTCATGCACATTAATTCACTTAATCCTAGCCACAACCCTACGAGATGGTTAGTATTATAATCCTCATTTTACAGGTGAAGAAACTGAGGCTCAGAGAGGTAAACTACCTTTCTTAAGGTCTCACAGCTAAATACCGCACATACTCGAGTATAAGCCGACCCCCTTAACTTTACCCTAAAAACTGGGAAAACTTAGTGACTCAAGTATAAGCTGAGGTGGAAAATGCAGCAGCCACTGGTAAATTTCAAAAATAAAAATATATACCCAAAACAATTACAATAATTGAGGAATCAGTAGGTTAAATGCTTTTCAAT